>JARQOC010000001.1:334789744-334836256 GCA_033576535.1 Allobates femoralis | reverse complement strand
ACCCCAAGGCATGTTGCCAGCTGACATTACACGGTTACCAACAATCCCAAATACCATTATCCCATTTGCCAATAAACCCAGGCAGCGAAAAGAGCCGAGGCGAAGTACCAAGATGGGAAGATCTAATGGAGGCACTGGTTATAGAGTGGCTGTGGTCTTCTATTTTTAGTCCGAGGAGTGCCAATTACTCCCCACCCTGAGAATACCAGACCCCAGCAGTCAGCTTCACCTTGGCTCGGGATCCAATATGGGGGAACCCCAAGGTTTTTTTAATCATTTATTTAAAAATAAATAATTAAAAAAAAAAAAAACTGTGGGATGACCTCTATTTTGGATTAGCAGCCAAGGATAAGCTGCCAGCAGCTGCTTTCAGGCTGCAGCTGTCTGCTTTACCCTAGCTGGCTAAAAAAAACAGGGAGGGCACCTCATTTTTTAAATTAATTATTTATTTGTGGGTTAAATACAAGGCAAACCACCCTTTAGTGCCACATAAAAAGCGCTAAAGGATGCAGGCTTGCAATATGTGGGGGGTGGGATATTATACAGCTGTTTGACATCTACCTATCTATAAATCTATCTATTCATCTATATCTATTTATTTATCTAAAATAGAAAAAAAGAAACAGCACATTACCAAACCATGGGTGCAATAACTCCCGGTAATGCGATGCCCAAATCAACAAAATTTAAAAAAAAGTACCCGTATATACTCGCGTATATACCCCCGGCTTATACGTGAGTCATATCAGTATACAGGCCCCCCTCACAGTATGGCGCCCCCTCTCACAGGATGGCCCCCGCATGCAGCGCTGCGCACATACATTACCTGGCTATCAGCTGTTACCCTCCGGTGGTGGATCGTTCTCCTGGCTCCGGGCTGCATCTTCCTCTGTCTTCCTGCTTGTGGCCGGGGCTCATCGCGATGCTGTCATCGCGACCCCAGCTGGTCACGTGACAAGCAGGAAGACACAGATGAAGATGCAGCCCGGAGCCAGGAGCAGCGAATCGCCACCGGAGGGTGACAGCTGATAGCCAGGTAATGTATGTGTGCAGGGCTGCATGTGGGGGCCATCCTGTGAGGGGGGGCACCATACTGTGAGGGGGGTTGTATAATGGCACTGCTGGGGCTGTATACTGTGCTGGGGACCTGTATACCACACTGCAGGGGCTGGATACTGTGCTGGGAACCTGCTGTAAACCACACTGCTGGGGAGGTATACTGTGCTGGAGACCTGCTGTATACCACACTGCTGGGGCTGTATACTGTGCTGGGGACCTGCTGTATACCACACTGCTGGGGCTGTATACTATGCTGGGGACCTGCTGTATACCACACTGCTGGGGCTGTATACTGTGCTGGGGACCTGCTGTATACCACACTGCTGGGGCTGTATACTGTGCTGGGGACCTGCTGTATACCACACTGCTGGGGCTGTATACTGTGCTGGGGACCTGCTGTATACCACACTGCTGCCTGCTGGGGCTGTATACTGTGCTGGGGACCTGCTGTATACCACATTGCTGGAGATGGATTGTAGCCTTGACATTGCTCATGCTTCCTCACAATTTGGTTTCTCAAGTCCTCAGACAGTTCTTTGGTCTTCTTTCTTTTCTCCGTGCTCAATGTGGTACACACAAGGACACAGGACAGCGGTTGGGTCAACTTTAATCCATGTCAACTGGCTGCAAGTGTGATTTAGTTATTGCCAACACCTGTTTGGTGCCACAGGTAAGTTACAGGTGCTGTTAATTACACAAATTAGAGAAGCATCACATGATTTTTCTAACAGTGCCAATACTTTTGTCCATCCCCTTTTTCATGTTTGGTGTGGAATTATATCCAATTTGGCTTTAGGACAATTGTTTTTGTGTTTTTTCATTGAAGACAAATTAAATGAAGATAATAATACCAAAGAATTTGTGATTGCAATCATTTTCAGGAAGAAACTGAGTATTATCTGACAGAATTGCAGGGGTGTCAATACTTTTGGCCACAACGGTACCGAATATACTCAAGTATAAGCCGACCCGAGTATAAGCCGAGGCCCCTAATTTTACCCCCCAAAGCTGGGGAAACCTATTGACTCGAGTATAAGCCTAGGGTGGGAAGTGCAGCACCCCCCCATCCTGGTATATAACCCCTCATCACTGTAGATAGCTCCTCATAATGTGTATATAGACCTGTATATACACTGTATATATATAGCCCCTCATAATATCGTGCCTCCAACATTGGTATATAGCGCCCCCATTACTGGTATATAGCGCCTCCATCACTGGTATATAGAGCCCCCATTACTGGTATATAGCGCCCCCATCACTGGTATATAGTGCCCCCATCACTGGCATATATCTCCCCATCACAGTATATGTCCCCAGCACTGGTATATAGCTCCCCCATCACAGTATATGCCCCCATCACAGTACATAGCCCCCATCATTTGTATATAGCCCCTCATCACTGTTATATAGCCTCCATAATTGGTATATAGCTCCTCATTACTATATATGGCCCCCCATCACGGGTATAGCGCCTCCATCGCTGGTACGTGGCCCCCATCCCTGATGTGCGGCTCCCCCATCCCTCATGTGCAGAGCCCCCATCCCTCATGTGCAGAGCCCCCATCCCTCATATGCAGAGCCCCCATCCCTGATATGAGCCCCCATTCCTGATATGAGCCCCCATCCCTGATATGAGTCCCCATTCCTGATATGAGCCCCCTTCCCTGATATGAGCCCCCATTCCTGATATGAGCCCCCATTCCTGATATGAGCCCCCATCCCTGTGCAGAGCCCCCATCCCTGTGAAGAGCCCCCATCCTTGATATGGGCCCCCATCCCTGTGCAGAGCCCCCATCCCTGTGCAGAGCCCCCATCCCTGTCCAGAGCCCCCATCCCTGTGCAGAGCCCCCATCCCTGTGCAGAGCCCCCATCCCTGTGCAGAGCCTCCATCCCTGATATGGACCCCCATCCCTGTGCAGAGCCCCCATCCCTGTGCAGAACCCCCATCCCTGATATGGGCCCCATGCTGGCACTGACCATAAAATAACAAACTTGTTACTCACCTTCCAACGCTGTCTGCTGGCTCCATGCGTACTCTCTCCGGTCTGCCGGCTTGTAATCATGTAACCGCGGCGCTGCAGCGATGACATCACTGAAGCGCCGGTCACGTGATTACAAGCTGGCAGGCCGGAGGGAGGACCCATGGAGCCCGCAGACATTGCACCGAATCATCGCAAGGTGAGTAACAAGTTTGTTATTTTATGGTCAGCGCCACCATGGGGCCCATATCAGGGATGGGGGGGCGAGTAGTGCAATGTAGCATGCACCGCTCCCCCTGCCGCTGATTGACAAGGGGATGCAGTGCATATTGCATTGCACTAATGAGCGGGCCCACGTGGCCGTCTGCTTCTGCTGCAGCCTGCCCCCCGCCTCCACCAGCCCCTGGTCACCACCCCCCCACACTCAGCCGTATACTGACTCGAGTAAAGGCCGAGGGGGGCACTTTTCAGCACAGAAATTGTGCTGAAAATCTCGGCTTATACTCGAGTACATACGGTATATATTTATTTATTTTTTTTACGTCTACAATTAATAGTGACTGAATATTCAGGGAAGCAGCAGGAGCAGATACGTGCGAAAGTACTCACTACTGTTGAACAGTCCTCTTTAAATATGGGTTTACCACACATTACAGTTCAGAGCAGCTAACTTTACAGGATCAGCTCTCCATGTGGCCTTGCAATAGTATGAAGATTAGGGATGCAGAGAATCAGACCCATTACTGATCAGATGATGAATTTTAATGAAGCAACCCTATACATTCTGATTTACCATCAAGTTCCATTATAAATACTGATGTATGTCTACATTAACCAGTAACATATTTAATATGTTAGTGATAACATCACTATGTTCCTGTCCTGGTCCCATCCTGCAATAATGACCCTGTCCTCAGCACCATGCTAGAATAATGTTCCTGGGCTAGAAGGGGACCCCCCCTGGTTGCAGCCGAGCTTCTCCCACAGGACCCCCCCTTCCTTGATGCATCCAAGCTTATCCATCAACCTGGGGGAGAAGATAGGCTCCATCAATGAAGGGGGGTCCTGTGGGAGAAGCTTGGCTGCAACCATAGGGGGTCCCCTTCCTTGATGCAGCTGTGCTTGATGCAGCCGAGCTACTCTCCGAGGGGAGTTTACTTTACTTTGTTGCACTATGAGGGGGGGGCCCCAAAAAACATTTCTTGCACAGGGGCCCACTACAGGCTGGGTCCGCCCCTGCCCAGATGGCTAAACAGATGTCCAAAATGGACCAAACAACTCATGTGTGTCTTAAATGGACATGTGAAGGGTCCTTATTAATGGCTATCCTGAGAAACCTGGTAGCATTTATTAAGATTCCCATTTTCAATGAAAGCAAACTGTCATCCTGAACTAGCTTTGGGTTATGTCTTCAGCCACAGGACCAGTCTGTGCTGGGCAGGGAAATCAGTGTCCTACAGCATGTGGCTCTGTGCTTTCTCCCATACAGGTCTCTCACCCAGTCCATGATCCAGCAATGTCTCCTGCTTCTCCGTCTTCAGCCTTCTCTACCCAGAGTCAGCGCTCATTGAAGAGGTCTTCCAGGACCTTCTTTAGTCTATGCCTGTCGCATCCTGCTGAGATTTAAATGGTTAGAATGCCCTGACCTGGAAGTGCTTCTGAGCCTATTGCTGAGAGGCTCAGTGTATATAAGGCACCCTTCCCTTAAGGGAGATGTCTCAGCAATGTTGCCTGTTCTTAGTACGTTGCTTGCTGTCAGGTCCATTGCCTCGTACCTTGTCCTTGCCTTGCATATTTAACTTTGATTTTTTTCTAACCTTGTCTTGCCTAGTGCCTGCCCCAAGGGAGCAAGCTACATCAGTCGTCTGCACCTGCCTCAAGCAAGTCTGCCAAATCCACCTGTTAGCATCTGTCTCCAGTGAGCCTGCCATGCTAGCCAGCCTGCCTCTTTCATCAGTGAGCCTGTTGCACGCTTCTATCTATCTGCATTGGACTCTGCTACTGCTGGACCATGTCGGCATCAGAAGCTGCCCCATTCACATGACAGTCTGCAAGCTTCATTTAAGGAGAAAGAAAAGATATATTGCGCCAAACTGTACGATGTTAATCAGGGGGATCGGTGCTGCCACCCCCCTGCTCACCTGGTTCTGTTGTGCTGGCCGCACAACAGGTTAAACAGCTGTAGTTTATCCCGGAGTCTCCTCGCTAGCTCCGTGCCGAAGGTTGTTGTGGTTCACGTAGTCCGCCGGTGATCAGTCCACGTGACAGCAAGGGGAGTATTCGTGTAACGTAGGAGAGGTCCGGCAGGCAGATAAAGGAGGGGGGATAGTAATTATGAACAGGGGGTGGTATAACATGAAAAGTGATAACATTCTACAGGATAAAATATATTATGTTGAATTGGAGAACAATCCCTTGCAGGATGTTTTCAATAAATATAAAATCATGATAAAAAGTGCTAAAAAAATGGAGATACTGAACAAGAAAGAATTTAAATTTCTAAACATAGAAGAATATAAAGTTCCACACTTCTACTTCCTCCCAAAGATCCATAAATCCATTAATGACCCCCCCGGACGCCCCATTATATCGGGCATTAATTCGATAACAAGTAATTTATCCCACTACATTGACTTGTTCCTGCAGAGATATAATGTCAGATTACCATCATATTTAAAAGATTCTACCCAGTTGATAAAGTTGATTACTGAATTGCCACCCATCCCAGGAGCCTTGCTGATCACATTAGATGTTAACTCCTTATATTCCAACATTCCCCATGAAAAAGGATTGAAGGTTATAGATCATATACTATCCAAAGAAAATGACATTCCTATCGCACAAAAAAAGTTTTTATTGAATGGGATTGAATTTATTCTACAAAATAACATCTTTAGTGATAGAGAGAAACTATATAAACAGATCAGGGGCTGTGCGATGGGCACTAGATTCGCACCCAGCTATGCGGGTCTTTACATGGGTGCATACGAATCAGTGGCCATCGCACAGTCCCTTAAAGGTAGTAGGTGCATTAAGTTCTATAAGAGATATATAGATGACCTCTTCCTGGTATGGTCAGGTGAAGAAGAAGAAGCAAGAGAATTTGTCAATTATCTCAACAACAACAATTGGGGACTCCGATTTTCAATGGATTATTCCAAAACACATATTCAGTATCTGGATCTGCTCATTAGGATCAACCAGGATGGCCATTTCAGCACCTCCACGTTTTTCAAAAACGTGGATGTGAATAGCTATCTTGAGTTTGAGAGCAGCCATTTGCCATCATGGATCAGAAACATCCCATATGGACAGTATCTGCGGATCAGGAAGAACTGCACAGATGATAACAATTTCACTGTTGAAGCTAGGATATTGAAAAAGAGATTTGCAGCTAAGAAATATCCCCATAAGCTATTAAAAGACGCATATGATAAATGTAAAGGTTTTTCACAACAACAATACTTGCAAGTTTTAGATGATAACAAGAAAAAGAAAGAGAATGAAACAGCAACTAAAAAAATCTATAATTGTAATTTAGTTACAACTTTCAATAAATCCTATAAGAACATTTACACTATGCTGAAAAAATATTGGTTCATTTTACAAGGAGACCCAATTTTGTCAAAAATTATCCCTAAAAAAACGAAAATTATCTTTAGAAGAGGCAAAAACCTTCAAAATATCCTAGCCCCCAGCAAGGCTATCCCAAATAGAGTAAGAGAACCCTCATCCACGGCGCCTTCCATGCTACATAGGACAGGTTGCTATAGATGCGGTGTCCGACGGTGTAAATGCTGCAAAATTATAAAACATGGAGCAAAGAATTTTACATCTAATACCACTAATTCTACACATGATATCAAGCAGAAACTGGATTGTTCTTCTAAGTTTGTGGTTTATTTATTAGAATGCCCGTGCGGCCAACAATACATTGGTAGGACCACTCAAAGTATGAGGGCAAGATTAAACAAACATAGGCATAACATAAGTATTGGATTCCCAAACCATAGTGTGTCCAAACACTTTGATTTGGTACATAATAGGGACCCCTCAAAATTAACATTAACAGTTATTGAACAGATAGGGGATAAAGCCATTAATAAAACACACACCCTCAATAGAAGAGAATCCTTCTGGATATTTAAAATGGGCACATTACAGCCAGAAGGTCTCAATAGTATATTGGAAAATACTTTTTAAATATTAATTTTGAAATATTAATTTTTAAATATCAATTTTTATTATTCTGTACGATCAATTTTACCTGTCCCCCCTTTCTTCCCCTCTCAATTTTTAGTATAATTATTATTTATTATATTCATGATACTAATCAACAAAGTTGGTTTTATATTACAATTGCCTTTTTTATTATAAATACTGTGTATACATTGTATATAACAAATAGTGCAATACAATTATGGACTATGTGGGGATCTCTTTTTGATCCCTTCCAGGATCCATTATAGAGATTGTAATATACCGGTGCAATAATCCCTCCCTTGTTTGATTCTGAATGTATATAAGTAATCTTAATGGAGAATCCTAGTAATCACTTGATAAAGACGCTTACTGCGTCGAAACGCGTTGTGGAGACTGGATTCCCATATTGAATAAAGCCTAAAGGTAATTATTAATAGAGTTGTGTCCTGATATTGCTTCTGAGCGCTGACACATTATCACATTACTCTTGAACAGCTTCATTTAAGGGACATTGTTATTGCAAGACCTTGATTGCTCCTGAGGTTGTACAGTACATTGAATAAAAACTGTTCTTTTATTCAAGTCATTCTATTGTCTTTTCTGGTCCATTGGGTGAGCTTCCACAGACTATTTGTGGTCCAGTGGGCCAACTACCCATGCTGCCGCCACAGTGAGCATAACACCTTGGGAGCAAACAATGTGGAAACTGAAAAAGTTGCTAAGCTTTGGTTAACTGTTTAGATGCCAAAATCTTTAATGGCCAATGCACCTAAAGGTTAAACAGCTTGGATAGGAGTTATCTCTAATCCCAGGTGATTCAGCATGTTTTGAAATACACAAGATGTTAGTGAGGGGAGTACAAGCAGAGGAAGCAGTCAGCAATGAAAGTCAAAAATATAAAATGGGAACTCTTGTCCACCTCTCACATAGGCTGCTGTTTATTTGTGCTATCTAAAAAAGGCACATAGTGAGCAGCCCTATAACAATAAAAAGTAATTATATTTGTTTAAGATGCAAAATTTATGTTAAATTGTCACTCTCTGGGTAATGTCGTAGTAGGCATTTTCAAATTTCTCATTAAATGTCATTCTAGTTGTGAATGTATATATTAAGTCTATGAAATAGCTACACCTTTTAGTAAGGAGAACAGAAATGAATTCAGCAGTCCACTTGAAATTGACCAGGAAACTCGATTTGAGTGAAATGTATTTGATACAATTTATTTGATGCAAGCCTTTGTGCCTTATTATTATTTGGAGTTTTCCAAAACCTCACAAAATGATAAATGTAAAGTGAAAAATTAATGATTCCCTTATAATTTATCTGTCCACCACCAAAACTTCCTCCAGCCTTTTCTTTATTTCTTCACCTCACTTAATGTACTCTTCCTCCATCCTCATTCTTAAATAATAACATGCATCATCTGAGGTTATGACTAGGTCTTGGTTGATGTTCATCATGACGTCTCAAGCCTACTCAGTGCCACAAGCACCAGTGGAGGGTAAATATGAGGAAGCAGACATTTCACTCAGTGCAGTCGTTACGATGAAGCACAGAAGACCTGATACAGGTGGCAGTGGTGAGGAGGTGAGCAGAAAGGTGATTATTAATTTTTTACCTTTTCTACCCTTTACCAGATTTCTACAAACCATCAAAGTTTACAGAATTTATGGTGAAAAAAAAAATCTAATTATGGTTCGGAAAAGAAAATGCACAAATAGTCAATTAACAACACATATTGAAATATTGTAGCATTTTCTATATTTTATTTGACACGAACCTGCCTTGTTCTATATGTCGTCAAAGGAAATTAATGTCTACATCAAAGTCATGCAGCCTTTTCATTATACAGGCATTTCATGATGGGAGGCTATTTTTAAATGGTATCTTCTAGTACTGTGCAGAATTGATTTCACTGAATGGATTACAGAAGTTAAGATGTTGGCAGCACTACATGTTTTTGCCTTTACTGATTTCAAGCCACAGCAGGAGAGATGAATACCCTTTGCATTTAATTTTCTCATTTCTTATAAAATGTCTTGGTAAATAAGAATCTAAGAATACTGCACAAGTGTTTGCTTAATGCTTTCCAAACTGAGTACGCTTTAATTGTATTATCAGAAGTTTGTGTTCAAATGGTACAATAACATTCAGTATAATCAGAAATAAGATGTCTTAAAGAGGTTCTCACATATAATAAAACTCCCTGAAACATTCTTATGATTACTGTAAGTATACATTTTTTTTAAACCCCTTCCACCCTCATCACTGGTTAAACAATCAGGGGAGATTTATTCCATCTAACCCACATTTTGGCGAATTTTCCAGAACTGCACCATCATACATACATTTGAAACCAGACGTTTACATACACTATATAAAAAGGCACATATGCATGTTTTTCTCACTATCTGACATGAAATCAGAATAAGCATTTCCCATTTTAGGTCAGTTAGTATTACCATAATTATTCATATTTACCAAATGCCAGAATATTGAGAGGGGGAATGTTTTTATTACTTTCTGCAAAGTCTTAAGTTTACATACATTTCATTACCATACCTATAAACAATTTGGGACAGTCAACATGATGATGTCATGTGTTTGAAAGCTTCTATTAGGTTTATTGGCAACATCTGAGTGAATTAGAGACAAACCTGTGGATGTATTTTAATGAACACCTGAAGCACAATGCTTCTTTGTGTAGCATCATTCGAAAAGCTAAAGAAATCAGCCAAGATATCAGGAAGAGAATTGTGAACTTGCTCAAGTCTGGTTCATCCTTAAGTGCAATTTTCAGATAGCTAAATGTGCCTGATTCTACTGTACCAATGATTATACGCAAGTACAAACAAGGTGAGAATGTCCAGCCATCACACCACTGAAGAAAGAGATGCACTCTGTGTCCCATAGATGAACTGACTTTGGTCTGGCATGTGCATATCAATCCAAGAACAAAATCAAAAGACTTTGTAAAGATGATGGTGGAAGGTGGTAAGATTGTGTCATCCACAGTGAAACGAGTACGGTATCAACATGAGCTGAAAGGCCACTCTATCAGATAGACACCATTACTCCAAAAAAAGATAAGAAAGCATAATTAGTTTTTGCAAATACACACAGCAACAAAGACCTAAATTTTTGGAAACGTGTCTAGTGGTCTGATGAAACGAAAACTGAACTGTTTGACCATAATGACCATTGTTACATTTGGAGGAAAAAGGAATAAGCTTGGAAGCCTAAGAACACCCTCCCAATTATAGAACATGGAAATACCAGCATCATGTTGTGGGATTGTTTTCCTGCAGGAGGGACTGGGGCACTTCCCAAATTAAATGGCATCATGAGGAAAGAAGATTATGTGGGAATACTGAAGCAACATCTCAAAACATCAGTCAGGAAGTTAAAGCTTGGGTGGAAATGGGTCTTCCAAATGGACAATGACCAAAAGCGTACCTACAAACTGGTTACAAAGTGGCTTAAGGATCATAAAGTCAAAGTTTTTTAGTGGCCATCACAAAGCCCTGCTGTTAATCCTATTGAAAATTTATGGGCAAAGCTGAAAAGGCAGGTGCGAGCAACGCGACCAACAAATATGGTCCATTTAAACCAGTTCTGTCAGGAGGAATGAGCCCAAATCTTTACTAACTATTGTATGAAGCTTGTGGAAACATATTCAAAATTTTTGGCCCAAGTCATACAGTTAAAGGGCAATGGTATCAAATACTAATGAAATGTACATAAACTTGTGACTTTGCAGAAAATAATAAAAATGGTTAAAACATTCTTTCTTTTTTTATTATTCTGGCACTGGGCAAATATTAACAATTATGGCAACCCTATTTGACCTAATACGAGAATGGTTTATTCTGATATCATGTCAGAAAGTTAGAAAACATGCACTAGTGTCTTTTTATGTAGTGTATGTAAACTTCTGGTTTCATCTGTATATATATTTTTTTAAAACCAAGGGAGAGGTTTACTACTTATTTCAATTGTGAGATGGTTGGTACTCTTTATGATATTCAATGTCTGAGTCCATATACGGAAGAAGGAAATTAATGGCATTCACCATGTTAAGAAATATTAAGCACTTTTATTGATCCAAAAGATACAGACAGCAGAGAGGGGAAGTGAGGACGTTAGGACGACGATGGCAACCTTTTCACTCTTGTACTGCACTTCAACATGTCCCCCTGAAGTGCAGTATGTCTTCAGAAGTGCTGGTGGTTTCCTGATGGATAACTAAATATGGCTGTTTTGCACTTCAGTAAGGAAGTGGAATAACTCCAGTGCCACCTTTAAGTAGCTCCTCAAAGTCATAATCGCTTTCCAACAAACTTTTTAATATGATTAGGGGATTTGTGCCAGATCAGAGCCCCAAACTACAGACACTGCATTTCGGGGTAACTGCCCCTCATCAGTGTAGTGTGTGGGATATTCTGATCTGGCTGTGTGAGTGGGCTAAGATGAGGTCTGGGAACTTGCCATCTACCTCATGGAGAGAAGATTTCCTGCAACCATGAGAAGACAGTTTAGTAGGTAAGGAGATTTGCAGCCACAACCCTCTCTAGGAAATATGCACTTCAGTAAGGAAGTGAAAGAACTCCAGTGCCACCTTTAAGTAACTCCTCCTAGTGTGTGGGATATTCTGATCTGGCACAAATTCCTAGTCATATTTAAAGGCTTGTCAGAAAGTGACTATGACTTTGAGGAGCTACCTAAAGGTGGCGCTGGAGTTCATCCACTTCTTTACAGAAGTGAAAATTTGCATATTTCCTAGAGGAATGATGTGGCTTTAAATGTCCTTACCTACTTAATTTTCTTCTTATGGTTGCAGGCAAACGTCTCTCCATAAGGTAGATAGCAAGTTCCCCAAACCTCGTCTTAGCCAACTCACACAGCCAGATCAGAATATCCCATACACTACACTGATGAGGGGCAGTTACCCGAAACGCAGCGTCTGATCTGGCACAAATCCCCTAGTCATATTAAAAAGCTTTTTGGAAAGCGATTATGACTTTGAGGAGCTACTTAAAGGTGGCACTGGAGTTCTTCCACTTCCTTACTTAAGTGCAAATTTGCATATCTCCTAGAGGAGGGTTGTGGCTGCAAAACTCCTTACCTACTAAACTGTCTTCTCATGGTTGCAGGAAATCTCCTCTCCATGAGGGAGATAACAGTTTCGCTGACCTAAATATGGCTGTCCACTTACAGTTTAGACTGACAGAAGTTTATCAAGATAATCAATTCATAGATCTCCAAGGACTTTTCCATCACAGTGTCAGACTGAAGAGACTAAGCACTGGTGTACTTTTCAGTTTACTGATTTTATCTCCCCATTACAATTTTCCACTCTGGCACAATTGTTGCCACATTATTGGTGGCTGTGCCTAATTTTTAAAAAAAGGGAGACTCTAGTTGGAGTTTCATTGTTTTGTGGTGCATGTTTTGATCAGGGCTCCCTGATCACAAACCTACTCTTTTCACTCCTGCACCTGTTCTTAAATTATCAACCTTGAAATGCTGGGCCCAGGCCTCCATCCGTATAAGGTGGATACCACTTTGCTGTGGTCTGACACTAATTTATGGAAAAATGGGCTCTCTTCTTAGGTTTTCCTTGCTGCGTGGGGCATTGCTTGAGCAGGGTTCTCTGAGCACAATACCTACTCCTGACACTCCTGCACTTCTTTCTGAATATTGAACCTTTTTGTCCACAGAACCAGTAACTGACATATTTTCTGTATTCACATCCACCATTTTTTGGTGCCTAAAAGCAGTGTTTGCTAAATCAACATAAATATTGGCGCAAACTCTGTTTCGGCATAGAACCAGGTTTTGCTATTACCAAATCTTCTGTATTCACATCTACAACTTTTTTGTCTTAAAAACATTTTTTGGTAAATCTCCCCTGGCCACTAGACCGATACAGGTCACTGACCCACCTGAATCTTCTTATAGTAGTCCATGAATCTGATACTCGTACCACCTGATTGATGCAGGGCAAACAATTGACTGGAGTGGTTGCATGAGGTTTGAGGACATTCTGCCCATTACAGCTATATAGGTCACTGACCCATCCGAACTATTTTCTTATAGTAGTCAATGAAGGTGATACTTGTGCCACCAGAGTGTAACGGGCATAAAATTGCTTGAAGCAGTTGCATGACTTATTAAGGCCCCCGTCCCAATAGGCCTATACAAGTAACTAACCTAGCTGACTAATTGTTGCAGTAATATTCCAAAAAAAATGATCATTGTAGCACCTAAGGGTGACAGACCATAACATTTCATGTTGTGGTTGCATGACTTATCAGGGTCCCCTACCCGATATGCCTATATATGTTACTAACCTAACTGAAAGACAAGAAAGGAGGGGGAGGGGAGACATAGAGCGGTCACCAGGGTACAACAGAGGGGAGTTTTTCAGGAACCACTCACCTCTTTCTGTTGTGAACCCACAACTGGTTAAAAATTGCCTGGTCGCTGCATATCCCGTAGGAGATAATTCTTCTGGTCAGCGCGGTCTTTAATCCCGGATTCTGCTAATTAACTCCTGAACTAACCTAACTGAATCATTTTTTTGGTAATATTCCAGGAAACCTATAGTTGTGCCACCTGAATGGGGTGTAGATTAAAATTTATTGGAGCTTTTGCATGCGGTTTGAGGTTCTCCTGCCCAACAGTCCTACACCTGTCACTCATACCCCTGTTTCTGGTCAATGTTCAACCTTGTAATGCTAAGTTCTGTGTGAAGACTTGGGTGCTCTAGTCCTGTGGCCTGGCTGCCTTTATAAAGGCTATAAGGACCAGGGCTCATCCCAGCTGAATGCCTGAACTCCTTACCCGTGGGCAGAACACTATTCAGACAGCACACGGTGTGGGAACCACACATTGGTTAGATTTTAATGGATCTCCAACAGTCAAAAGCATAAAACACATAATGAAGCAAAACACACAATGTAACAGACAAAAAAGACTCGCCCCTCTTTTCCGCTTGCCCACCAGGGTTTAGAATATTTGTGCCTTCGGTGCTTCCAGGACCAACTACTACAATCCAGCAGCACCCCACTTACAGCATACACCCACCATAAAAGAAATAGTGGCAACCTTAGGAAGCTGAGTACAGCACAGACTTCAGCCAGGTGACTGAATTGTCCCAACCTGGGTATCTTCCTTAAGTAGTCTCTGATATTCCAGCCGAATCGTAAAATCCTAGGCTGAATTCCTGCAGAATATAATTAAGTACTGGTGCTCCTCTAGTCAGACCCGAGGCCATGCAGAGTATGAATACATGATGTTCCTGGCAGTCGAAACCAAAATTCCTAGGCTGAGGTTATGATCTTCCAACTGGGACCAGAGCCCCTAGATTAAAACCATGGGGCATATGACTGCTAGTCACCAAATCAGACCATTTTATATCCCAAGCCTATACCTCAAAGTATATTTTGTTCTTCCAGGACTGTGCTCTTATTGGTTGGTATTAGGGATGGGTGAACCCAAACTGTAAAGTTCTTGACCCGTACTGAAGACATACTGTTCACAAGGTCCAGAACATGGGTTTCAATGTGAAACCGGTGTTACAATTTGGGTCCAGTTTGGGTCCGGGGTCTTTAAAAGAATAAAATAAAAAAAACATAATCATACTTACCTCTCCAGTGATGCGTCCTTCCATCTCGCTGTCCCAGCTGTTTCTGCTTCCAGGGGTGCTCATCAACTACCAGCGGTATTCACTGCACTGCCAGTGCTTGGCAATTTCTAGCCAGCGTCGGCAGTGTTCGGCTTTTTCCGGCCGAGTTTGTGCGGTGACGTCAGGGTTCACCGGTGGTCATGGCCCAAGCTATGACCTCGGGTGAACTCTGACTGTCACTGACAGTCCTCAACCTGTTCTCGCTCTGCATAGATGCTTGTCTATGCAGAGCAATGCAGCAGAGCTGACTTTTCTCTCTTTTGTACTACATCGGACTGAGGATTGTTTTTTATAATAAAGATAGAGTCTCTACATTTTTTAAAAATTTTATTTCTAATAAAAAAATTTTTCTCTGTGTTGTGTTTTTTAACACTTTACTAGAAATTCATGGTGGTCGTGTCTAATATCGTCATGACCCCCCGAATTTTGGGCTTAGTGCCAGCTGATAATACAAAGCTGGCCCTAATCCCATTATTACCCAGTGAGCCACCTGCACCAGTGCCCTGAATGAGTGGGGGTACAGCAGGCAGGAATGGGCTGCCTACAGCCTCCAGGTGCCTATTTGTACCCGCCTGGAAACAGAAATAGAAGGAAGCCCTTTATTTCTTGAATTTCATGAAATAATAAAAAAACAAATACGTGGGCTCCGTGCTATTTCCATGACCAGCCAGGTACAACTAGGCAGCTGGGGGCTGGAATCTGCAGCACAGGGTGGCCCAAGCTTTCTGGGCAGCCCTCGCTGCGAATTGCAGCCCGCAGCCACCCCAGAAAATGGTGCGTTCAGAGAAGCGCCATCTTCTGGCGCTGAACTCAGCTCATCCAGGGCCCTGGTGCCATGGCTCACTGGGTAATAAAGGGGTTATGGCCAGCTTTGTGTTATCAGCTGGCCCTAAGCCCGAAATACATGGGGTCACGCCAATATTAAACATGACCGCCATGAATTTCTAGTGAATTTAAAAAAAAAAAAATACACTTAGAGACTTCATCTTTATTAAAAAATTCCTCTTCTGTCCGACGTAGTCCAGTGGAGTCGTCTTCTTCTCCTCAGCTACACCTCTGGTAGAGAACCTCTACCAGAGATGTAGCTGAGCTGTGCAGCCGTGGGAAAGTTCATGTGAGTTCATGCTGCATGAACTTACGTGAACCTTTCCCTGACATCACCACGGCTACTTCAAATGAACAGCTGATCTGCATCAAATGAACAGCTGATTTGCATCAGCTGATCATTTGAAATAAGCGTCGGGAAAGCCAAGCGGTAAGACTTCACCGCCGGCTTTCCTACTCTGTTCTGCGCTCCCCGCTCCCTGATGCCCCCTCATCGCTCCCCTCACTGCCTCCCCGCCTGGTCCTAAGTTAGGACCAGGCGGGGGGAGCAGATCGAGGGAGCGGGGACGGGGCATCAGGGAGTGGGGAGAACAGAACAGAGCAGGAAAGTCCGCGGTGAAGTCCTCTTCTCATCGCCGGCTTCCCTGCCCTGGTCCTTCGCTCCCCGCTCCTTGGTGCTGCGCTCCGCCCCCGGTCCTACCTTAGGATCGAGATGGGAGGCGGTGGGGGGAGTGGAAGATCGGGATGGAAGGCTGAGGGGGCAGTGGATCGGGCTGAATGATTGCCGGTGGCTTTTTACTGTCGGCTTTTAAACAATCATGCCCCCATTTTAGCATTTTTCTCTGCCCCCAAACCACTTTATAGGGTCCTTTTGGTGAAAGAACAGTTATTGAACATAACCTCGAACTGCCGAATTTGAAGCTAATTGTTCCCATTCATCAAATGACTCGAACACCGCTCAAAACAGCTCGAATTTGAGATTGGCGAACATTTCGAATCGAACATTTCTCATCTCTAGTGAGAACACAGAGGGTGATGATGAGGTTGGAGATCCCACTTACTGTCAACCAGTTAATCTCTAAAGGGGGATAATAGAGAAAAAGAGGCGGCGCAGATCTAAGCGTAGAGATTATTTGATCTTGGTCTAGGTGGTAATGATCAAAAAATGCTCACCTTTTTGGTGTCTTTTGTTCATATAGTATAAGGTTTTCTCTTAGGCTTGCAGCCTTCCTCTCCGGAGGGATCAGGTCTTCTCAAGGGAGCCTGGTTCGTCAGTATATGGTTCAAATAGCACCGGACTTTGAGGAATAGCGCTTCCTTAAGAGGCACAATAATTTCTTCCAAGAGTTCTTTAATGTACCTGAGGAAGACTTGTATGTAAGTCGAAACGCTTTGTACTGTACTGCAATATATGGAATTATTGACTTTTAAATGAATTAAAGAACTCTTGGAAGAAATGATTGTGCCTCTTAAGGAAGCGCTATTCCTCAAAGTCCGGTGCTATTTAAACCAGTTACTGTCAACCCACAGTCAGCCAGTTGATGAGGTCAGCAGAGGAGGTGGAAGAGGATGATACTGACGACGGTTGCGCCTTCCTGGACATAGACGGAGTACTGGAAGCTCATCAACAACTGCATCCACAGCCACAACTTTGCCTCTGAGCAGATGTAGTGGTGGCTCTGCAGCTTGCATGGCTCTAAGCCTTGCCTAGCCTGGGCCTTTTTTGACATTGTCAAGGATTTCCCAACTCATGTCATCATTTGTTACCAATCTCTGAGTAGAGGCCAAAAACTCACTAGCTTGAGTACTTCATGCATGAACCGCCACATGGACATGAAGCACAAGTCGCAGTGGGAAGCTCACTGTGCTAGAATGCGGGCTAGTGGGGCAGGCCTACCACCATCTACCCCATCAAGTGCATCCGTGTGCTGTTCATCATCTGTGACTGTGGGGACAGCTGTCACACATGCTTTTGGACGCAGACCTTCCACCTCTTTACCCACAACAAGCAGTGTGATTGGCAGGTTGTCACTTGGTTTTCAAGTGGAAAATGCTGCTGGTGTTGAGCTCTCTCAGACATCGAGAGCACCACCTTTGGATAAAGGCAACATTGCATCATCACCTGCACCTTCCTCACAGACCAGCAGTTTGCTGGGGACACGCCTAAACCCCATCTCAGCACAGCAGCCAGCTCTCCATCCCTCAGATGTGGACAAGTAAAAGACCACTGCCTCCTAGCCATGAGAAAGCTAAGCGCTTGAATTTCACCATCTGCAAGTTGTTGGCTACAGAAACGCTGCCTTTCCGCTTGGTGGACACAGAGGATTTTCAAGACCTTATGTCCATCACAGTGCCCCAGTACCAGATGCCCAGTCACCACTACTTCTCCAAGAAAGGTGTGCCTGCGCTACACCAGCAGGTCGCAGACAACATCACCACTTCCATAAGAAACTCTGTGTGTGACAGGGTGCATTTCACCACAGACACTTGTACCAGTAAGCATGGACAGGGGCGTTACATGTCGATGACTGGGCACTAGTTAACTATCGTGAGAGCTGGAGAAGGGTCTGCAGTCCAAGTCTTGCCGTCCCCATGAGCTGTGCATCAATCCTCTGTAGGTAGAAGTTCCTCCACTGCTTCTGCTTCCTTAACCTCATTTCAGTCCTCCACCTCCACCCAAAGCCTGTCTGGTAATGCCACCAGCGTTGTAACTGCACAGAATGAATCCTGCACACCTCCTTACTATGCAGGCAGCAGGGCTCAACGCCATCAGGCGGTCTTTACATTGAAATGCCTGGGAAATGTGAGTCACACAGCTGAGGAGTTGTGGTCAACTCTGGAATCCGAGTTTCAGCAATGGTTGTTTCCACCCAGCCTGCAGCCAGGGAAGGCCGTGTGCAACAATGCTGCAAAACTGGGTGCGGCCCTTCGCCGGGGCAATGTCACACCAGTGCCTTGTATGGCTCACGTGTTGAACCTGGTTGTCCAGCAATTTTTGACACTATCCTGGCCTAGATGGGCTTCTTCAGAGGGCATGGTCGCTGTGTGTACACTTCCGGCATTTGCATCCCGCAGCTCAATGACTTGCTTCGCTCCAGAAGTCTTTCGGCTTGCCCGTTCACCGGCTGAAATGCAATGTGCCAACACGCTGGAATTCTACTCTGCACATGTTGCAGCTACTGTGGCAGCACCGCCGAGCACTGGTGCAATACGTTATGACATATAGCCTGGACAAATGAGATCCAGAGGTGGGGAAGATCACGCTGCAGGAGTGGTCTCAGATCAAGGACCTATGCACTCTTCTGCACAGTTTTGAGATGACGACAAAGATGTTTAGTGCTGACGATGCCATTATCAGCATGACTATTCCGGTCATCTACATGCTGGAGCACTCTCTAAACAATATTCGGAGTCAGGTGGTGGGACAAGAGGAGTTGGAGGAAGTACAGGAGGAGTCCTATGCGGAAGGGATAACAAGATCTCCAAGGTTCAGATGGTCGGCAGCACCAAGGCGGCATGCATGGGAGGGTGGGGGATAGGCATTAACGAGGGCTCATGGTAGCAACAAAACTGATGAGGAAGGTGCAGGAGCCCAGGAAGAATGGAGGACGAACTGGTGATGGGCATGGAAGAGTCAGCAGATGAGGGAGACCTTGATGACATTTCTGTTGTGCGAGGTTAGGGGAGAGGGCAAAGGAAGGAAACATGATTCTCACCTCCCTGCCACCAACACAAGGATTTAGTCCTCCTGGATGTGCAAGACTCTTGAGCGCCATCTTGCTGCACTACCTGCAACATGACCCTCGGATTGTTCGAATTAGAAGTAATACAGACTACTGGGTTGCCACACTCTTAGATCCCCAGTACAAGACCAAATTTGCTGAAATAATTCCTGCCATACAAAGGGAATCACACATGCAGGAGTATTAGCAGAAGCTGATACATAATCTCAGATCGGCTTTTCCAGAAAACACTCGTGGTACACAGAGTGAATCTCATAGTTCTAACTTGTCAACCGTGGGACTGTTGAGTCATCATCACTCACACCGTACCTGTAACACCGTATCTGGTGGTGGTAACAGCAATTTTGTGGCCTCGTTTCACGATTTTTTTAGACCAGAAACGCATGCAAACACGTTTCAACTACAATGCAAAACTCGGTTGCACTTGAACATATGCGTTTTTACCCCAGCTCACAGGAACGTTGCAAGCAATGTTTCCTGTGTGCTAGGTAAAAACACATGCAAAAAATGCAACTGAGTTTTCCAGCAAAAATATGATGTGAAAAGGCTCTAACTCTATGGCAGCATTAACCCTGCTTTAATGGTGGTCTATGGTGGATCTGCCCAAATGCAGACCTGACGGCAATGTGAATCTAGTCTGCTGAGTTCACACATAGCGTATTTCACGCATTTACGCAGCGGTATTTAGCGCTAACGTAAATACAGTGAAATCCAGTAGCATAACGCATCCCACCAAAAGCAATGGCTTTTGATGAAATACATTCATAAGATCCGTATTTTCGTGAAGGCGCTTTCACTGCAAAGCACATCTGATGTGGCCAGGGCTGTGGGGGGGTACTCGGTCACCGGGTCTGCTGAGTAGGGAGTCACAGGTGGACGGTATCCCATTGCCGTGCCCTGGGGATCATTTGAAGGGGGTGTGTGAGGGAATTATTTACAGGGGGACGTGACGCCACCTGTAGGGTCCGGTAAGGTGGTACCGGCGCTGCCAGCCGGCCGCTGAGGTGATGGAGGGGGCAGCAAAGTGTGGTACAGCTCCCCACAGGTGGAGCTTTACCTCAGGGCAGCAATAAAGGAAGATGGTGAGGGAGAGCAATGAAGGAGGAAGATGGTGGGTTATAGCCGATGAACAGTCACACATAGACACAGGGATAGTTGTTCCGGTACCTTTTTACTGGTAGTCACAAAACAGGTACAGTCCAGAGTAATAACCAGGTCCCTGGTGCAATTTAGGATTAACTCCTTAGAAACATATGAGGCCTCCTTTATCTCTATTCTTTCTCTTGAGGGATGAGTCTTGCCTGAGTTTGAGCTCTCCAATTCTCTATTGTCTAAAACTAACAATCAGGCCCTTCTGCGGGAACCCGGTTTATCCTGTGGCCCCTGGTCCTCTGTTTGGTTAGTTTTTAATATCTCCAATATCTTCCTTCAGGGCTAAACTTCTCCTGAAATTGCTGGGCTTTTACTGTGGCTATACAAGCCCACAGCATCGGACTCCAGTGTCCGTTTGTCCTCAAGGGGGAATATCTTTTAGTCCCTCTTCTTATTCCCTACCTCTTCTCCTTGCCTCCGGCCCCTTCCCTGGGGTGTGAACAGCTGACAAAATGGTCCCTTCTGGTCCTGGCATCTGTGTTTTCCGGAGACCAGCAGCTCAGCCTCCTCCTCTTTCCTTTCCTCACACGAACTAACTGCCTAGCAACTGTCTCCTAGGACCAACTGTCTCCTCCTCTCAGCCTGGATCTCATTAAAGGGGAACTGACTTAAAGCAGCCAGTAGAGCTCCCCCTTCAGGTCTGGAGTGGAAGGTGTTGTGTGCTGAACAAACCAAGGTGTCAATCCTTCCTTGCACCAGTGTAACCTGTGGCAATCCCCTGCAGGGGTGCCACATTCCCCCCTAGTTAAACACAGTCCTCCGGGACTGAAACATTTTTCATAAACATAACAGGTTATAACTATTTACATTTGATTATTGAACAAAGTCTTGAAAATGAAAAATTTACAAAAACCAAGGAAAAATAAGAAAACAGGTTACCAGTCCATACAGCGCTAGTCCATCCGCTGCAGGCTGTTTAGGGGGTGTTGAAACAGGGGTTTGCCACTACCAGTCCTGTGGCTATGATCCATTTTGAAAATAGGAAAAAGGGAAAGTTCAAAAGTCCAACAAATTTAGTTTCTTAGAAATTAAAAGAAAAAGCATAACTATATACAATACGGGTGTATCTGCTTAGGAGGTATGGCTTCACTTATACCACCCCCAGGCACTTTCTTTTCCTAACTTGATGTGCATGGGTGCTAGTCCAGTTCCTCCACCCTTCTACACACTACCATTAATAACATATTTACATTTTAAACATTTTTACATTTTCCCACATTTTATCACCTACTCTCTGTATCTAAGTGGTGGCTGACCAAAGTTACTACGGGTTGACCTGCGTAGCACTGGTGTGTTACTAATGTCTGTACCTGATGCAGTGCATGCTCTATCTCTCAATCTATCAGATCTACGTGTTGTTGTAATACCGTAGTATTGGCGTAGTCTCTCTAGTGGACTGGCAGGTTCACCGATTGCAGGGATCTCTGGTTCCGGTACAATGGGTGGTTCTTGTATTCTCGGCACTTCTACTGCTGATGGAAACGTTAAAGTTGGGATTAGATATGTACCTTCTATTTGAGGCCAATCTGCTGGTAACTCTCCAATGATTGTCTGGACTGTCTTTGGCTTCTCTTGCTCTTCTGGCTTTGGACAAGGTACATCTTCTTCTGGTTGAAGCTGTTGAGGGCACTTTTTCAAATGATCTCTGGACACTGTTGCTGTAGTTTCACCATGATCTTTGCTTATTAAACAGGTTTTCTGGTTATCAAAATTGGATGGTAATACAGTGTATGGTTCTGTTTCCCACTGATCATCTAGTTTGTGCATTCTCCTTTTTCTTCTCAAAACCAATTCACCTGGTGTTAAGGGCGTACCTTGAGCACTTTTGTTGAAGTTAGTTTCTTGTCTTCCTCTAGATCTTTCCAGACTTCTCTCAACGCATTCTTGGATTTTCTGGTATTGTTCTTTCCTACGAGTATCCCAATCTGTATCTGTAGTATCTGCTTCAGGAACTACTATGCCTAACTCAAAGTCTGCTGGTAATTTTCCTGGTCTTGCTCTCATGAGGTATGCAGGGGTGCAATTTGTTGAACTTACTGGGATGTTGTTGTAAATGTCAACTAGATCTGGTAACTTTTCTGGCCACTGGTTTCGTTCTTCTAAGGGCAGAGTTTTTAACATTTCATTTACCACGTGATTCATCTTTTCGCACATTCCATTTGTTTGAGGATGGTAAGACGTGGTGCGTATTTTCTTGCATCCGTAAAGGCGACAGAACTCTTGAAATATTTCAGCTTCAAAGGCAGGTCCTTGGTCTGTCAATACCTGGTCTGGATAACCATGAGGTCTGCAGAAATAAGATTGAAATGTTCTTGCCGCTGTCTCAGCTGTTAAGTCTTTTACTGGAGCTACCACAAGAAATCTGGAATAATGGTCTACCATGGTAAGAGCATAAGTGTACCCTGATTTGCTGGGTGTAAGTTTGACATGATCTATGGCTACCAGTTCTAATGGTTCTTTGGTGATGATAGGTTTGAGGGGTGCTTTCTGGCTGTTACGGTCTTTTCTTCTTAATGAGCATGGTCCACAATTTTTACACCATCTCTCTATGGAGGCTCTCATGCTGATTCAATAGAATCTTTCACGTAACAGTATTTCTAATTTTCTCCATCGAAAATGTCCCGATTCATTGTGATACGCTTGCAATACCATTTGAACATCTCTCTTTGGAACCACAACTTGCCATACCATTTCATGTGTTCTTGGGTTGATGTACCGCCTGCACAATTGACCTTGATAAATGAATAACCGGCTTCTTTCTTTCCACAAGTATTGAGATTCCAGTGGAGCATTCTTTTCAAGTTTAGAATCTGGTTGGGTTATTAACTTCTTTACTAGACTTACTGCTGGATCACTGTCTTGAGTCTCTTTCCATCCATAGTGAGGCAACGGGTTTAGTTTAGCAGTCTGACGATTTTGGTAGACTCGATCTTCAGCGATTTGCCATTTTCTACTTTTATGGAAAGCTGGGAGTTCTATTTCCTCTAGGTCATCTTCTTCACTTCCTTGTGGATGTACTTGAGGATTTCTAGAAAGGGCATCTGCATTTGCGTTATTGCGGCCTGCTCGATATTTGATAGTAAAGTCATAATTCGACAGTCGAGCCATCCAACGTTGCTCCAATGCTCCAAGTCTTGCGGTATCCAGATGTGTCAACGGGTTATTATCTGTAAAGACGGTGAACTTCGAAGCTGCGAGGTAATGCTTGAACCTTTCTGTTACGGCCCAGACCAAGGCCAGGAACTCCAACTTAAAGGAACTGTAATTTTCTGGGTTCCTCTCAGTGGGTCGAAGTTTTCTGCTAGCGTAGGCAATTACTCGTTCTCTACCATCTTGCATCTGAGAAAGGACTGCTCCCAGGCCTACATTGCTTGCGTCAGTGTAAAGGACAAATGGTAGGTTATAATCAGGGTAAGCCAGAATTTATTCACCGGTTAGAGCCTGTTTCATCTGTTGGAAGTAATTTTCTTGTTCCTCTCCCCATTCTAATGGTGACTCTGGAAATTTCTCTTCTTAGATTGGCCTATCAGTAGATCTTGTAGGGGCGCAGCCATCTTTGTATAGCCCTTAATGAATCTTCTATAGTATCCAACCAAACCTAAGAACTGACGTACCTCGGTGATGGTCGTTGGTCTTTCCCAATCCTGGATTGCTGTTACCTTTTCCGGGTCTGGTGCTACTCCATCTGCGCTGACCACGTGTCCCAGGTATTGGACTTTAGGTTTCAGCAGGTGACATTTAGATGGTTTGAGTTTCATTCCGTACTTTGCTAAAGCCTCAAATACCTCCGCCAGGTGTTTCAGGTGTTCTTCGCAGGTTCTAGAGAACACGATGACGTCGTCCAGGTATAAAAGCACGGTTTCGAAGTTTCGATGTCCCAGGCAACTTTCCATGATTCTCTGAAACGTTCCTGGTGCGTTGCATAACCCGAATGGCATACTATTGAATTCGCATAATCCCATTGGCGTTGTAAATGCAGTCTTCTCCCGGTCTTCTTCTGCAACGGAGACCTGCCAATACCCACTAGTGAGATCTAATGTGGAGAAATAATTAGCAGTCTTTAATGCGGCAAGAGACTCCTCTATTCGAGGTAACGGGTAAGCATCTTTGTGAGTGATCTTATTGACTTCCCGGTAATCCACACACATCCTCATTGTGCCATCCTTCTTCCTGACTAAGACTAAAGGGGCTGCCCAGGGACTACTACTATCTCTTATAACCCCGGCCTCCTTCATGTCCCTCAGCATTTCTTTGGCATGTTGATAGTGACCTGGTGGAATGGGTCTGTGTCTCAACTTGATTGGTGGATGATTTCCTGTGGGTATGTGATGCTGTACCCCTTTAATCCTCCCAAAATCTAATGGATGTTTGCTGAATATCTGCTCGAACTCCTGCACTACCCGGTACACTCCATGCTTCAGGTGAGAAGGGGTGGCATCAGTTCCTACATGCAACTGCTGACACCACTCCTCCTGCTGTCCTTTAGAGTTACTATCCTCCACCGGACTAGGCGAGGAAACAGGTTTTACTGCCTGTATGTTGTTGTTACAAACAGTATACAGCTTTGCTACGGTAGCATACCGGGGTAACTTTGCTTCCTCTGCCCCACAATTTAACACACGGATTGGTACTCGTCCCTTGCGTACATCCACCACTCCTCTGGCTGTCAGTAGTGTAGGTCTGTGCTCCGAAAATACCGGCTCTACAACTGCCTGGTATTCCTGTCCTCT
Source organism: Allobates femoralis (assembly GCA_033576535.1). Taxonomy (NCBI): domain Eukaryota; kingdom Metazoa; phylum Chordata; class Amphibia; order Anura; family Aromobatidae; genus Allobates; species Allobates femoralis. The sequence continues at coordinate 334,810,872 of JARQOC010000001.1, read as the reverse complement.
ACAACCTATCGCTGCTCGACACCATATCATCATTTCACTATTTGGTGGTAGTACAATGGGAACCGAGTCTATTACCCGCACACTGCCAATTTCTCCCCCAAACAGATTTACCTGTTGCTTGTGGATGAGGGCTTGGATCTCTCGTTGGATGACTCTTGTCCGCCCATAACCAGCAGTTTGAGAAATCTGTCGGAGTAAAAACAACACTTCTCCAAAGCAGTTTTCAATAACATTTGTACCAATAACCATGTAAGGGCATTTTTCATTAGGATTATCTTCAACTACAAATAACCCTTGACCTTTCAACTCCTCCCTCCCCAACTTTATTGTAGCTGCTCTGTACCCCACCTGTTTCTGTGGTTGGCCATTAGCTGCAATTATATAAAAATTGGGGTTTGGGGGTTCAAGATCATCATCAGACCAATACTGCTTATAAAGGATATGCGGGATCGTAGTAACCTGCGACCCGGTGTCCAGTAGGGCTGACATGGGAATTCCTTCTAGTGTAATGTTGAGGTACAGACGGCCTCCCACGTACCGCTTACACCATTCTTTTGGGCCCAGTTGCTCTACTCCTGGGAGTTGGCCCTCGGACCCAGGAATCTCGTGTTTAAAGGGCATCCTCTTGCAAAGTGTCCTGGTTTGTTGCATTGCAGGCAGATGGGTTGTCCTGAAGAATCTGTGTAATCCCAGGCTCTGCGTTGGAATGGTGCGTTGGTCCCCTGCGCGGGCGACCTGGTTCTGCGTTGGAATGGTGCGTTGGTCCCCTGCGCGGGCGACAAGGGTCTACGTTGTAATGGTGCGTTGGTCCCCTGCGCGGGCGACTTGGCTTTCCTTTGCATCCATGGGACATCCTCAGGGCTATCAGCTAGTTGAATTTTGCTTGGTGGTGGTGCCCCAGGCATATTTTGCAAGAGCTTTAGTACGTAGTCCATGTTTTTAGTTAACTGCAGCACCTTGTTTTGCATGTTATCATTTGCTACAGCTTGACTCTCTGCTTTTGCAGGTTCTGCAGAAATAGGTTTAAAGTCTATGGAAGAAGCATTAGCCTGCCAGGATTGGTTGGCAGGTTCTGCAGGTGCTGGATCTCTTAGCACAGTTATAGCACGATCTTTTAAGTCACTAAAACTCACTGTTGGGTGATCCAATACCCACATATGCACTTGTTGGCGGTGATAGTCTGATCTTAATCCTTCTGTAAACAGCTCAGCAAGCATTTTATCCTCTTCCAGTACACTTGCCGGGTCTACCTGTTTCAAGGACCGGAGTGCCCCTTGTAAACGGAGGGCATAGTCTCTGATGGTATCCTGCGGTCTCTGCTTACACTGATAAAACAGCATCCTCAATTCAGACTGTGTGCGCTTCTCAAACACCAATTTTAGCTTATCAAACACTTTGGCAGCAGAGTCCCTGTCAGCATTTCTCCAGGACTCAGCCTCCAGCTCCGCTGCGCCTATTAATTGTCCCAGCACAACGGTAGCCTGTTGCTTCTGTGTCATAGCATACATGTCCAGCATTGCACACATCTTATGCTTAAATGTTGCTAACGTACCAGGTTTACCTTCATATGTTGGTAACCACTTGGCACCCGGTACATAAGGCATGGTTATAGGCATTATTTGGGCTGCTGCTTCAGGTACTGCGTTCTTGCCATTTCCCCTGTCAGGGACCCGCACATCATCCGTGTCACTCATGGTGAGGCCCCCTAGTTAATGGCTGCCAACCTGTAAGATGAAAACTGGTTTCTTTAGCCATTAGCGGCTCTGCAGCTGGAGCGGGCACCTCAGTCTCTCTCTCTAGCAGGAAGCTGCGCTTTCCTCAGTCTCTCCGGCAGAGTGGAAGGGGGCGGGGCTTATCTTCCCGCACTTTTTCCTGCTGTGACGCAGCTGTAATTTCTGAGGCGGTGTAATGGCGGCCGCACCAACAGTCAATTAATAAAGTCTTAAGGCGCACTTCACCTGGTAGATACCAGGCTGGTTCGTCCTGTTCGTGACGCCAGCAAATGATGTGGCCAGGGCTGTGGGGGGGTACTCGGTCACCGGGTCTGCTGAGTAGGGAGTCACAGGTGGACGATATCCCGGTGCTGTGCCCTGGGGATCATTTGAAGGGGGAGGGGTGTGAGGGAATTATTTACAGGGGGACGTGACGCCACCTGTAGGGTCCGGTAAGGTGGTACAGGCGCTGCCAGCCGGCCGCTGAGGTGATGGAGGGGGCAGCAAAGTGTGGTACAGCTCCCCACAGGGGGAGCTTTACCTCAGGGCAGCAATAAAGGAAGATGGTGAGGGAGAGCAATGAAGGAGGAAGATGGTGGGTTATAGCCGATGAACAGTCACACATACACACAGGGATAGTTGTTCCGGTACCTTTTTACTGGTAGTCACAAAACAGGTACAGTCCAGAGTAATAACCAGGTCCCTGGTGCAATTTAGGATTAACTCCTTAGAAACATATGAGGCCTCCTTTATCTCTATTCTTTCTCTTGAGGGATGAGTCTTGCCTGAGTTTGAGCTCTCCAATTCTCTATTGTCTAAAACTAACAATCAGGCCCTTCTGCGGGAACCCGGTTTATCCTGTGGCCCCTGGTCCTCTGTTTGGTTAGTTTTTAATATCTCCAATATCTTTCTTCAGGGCTAAACTTCTCCTGAAATTGCTGGGCTTTTACTGTGGCTATACAAGCCCACAGCATCGGACTCCAGTGTCCGTTTGTCCTCAAGGGGGAATATCTTTTAGTCCCTCTTCTTATTCCCTACCTCTTCTCCTTGCCTCCGGCCCCTTCCCTGGGGTGTGAACAGCTGACAAAATGGTCCCTTCTGGTCCTGGCATCTGTCTTTTCCGGAGACCAGCAGCTCAGCCTCCTCCTCTTTCCTCTCCTCACACGAACTAACTGCCTAGCAACTGTCTCCTAGGACCAACTGTCTCCTCCTCTCAGCCTGGATCTCATTAAAGGGGAACTGAGTTAATGCAGCCTTTAGAGCTCCCCCTTCAGGTCTGGAGTGGAAGGTGTTGTGTGCTGAACAAACCAAGGTGTCAATCCTTCCTTGCACCAGTGTAACCTGTGGCAATCCCCCGCAGGGGTGCCAAACATCCACAAAAAGAGTAACCATGTCAAATCTTTGGCCATTTTTCAGCATGCTTTTCCCATAGTTCACATTATAAAATGGGCTCAGGAAAAGCGCAGCCGAAAATGTGCAGTGTGTGAATGCAGTTGCACTTTTTGCCCATAGTTCGGTACAGGTCCAGAACTTTACAGTTCAGGTTTGCCCATTCCTACCGACAAACCACTCACATTACAGCAGTGTTGCAGTGACATCAGGTTTCATGGGGTACGGCTGATGTCACCGCTTTCACTGCCAACAAACGGTCACTTTTCTCCAGTGTTGCAGCGACATCAGTTGAGGTTACCCGGGGGCACAGGTGATTGGCCGCAGCTGTGCACTCAGGTGAAACCTTTGAAAATCTAATAGCGAAATCTAACAGCAGCTCTGGGTCTAGCCAGTTTGACATACTTACCTTGCCTTAATTTGGTGGTGGAAACCTTCCTAAAAAACTACCCAGATATGTCCAACTTGCTGGTGAATGTGCGGACAGTGTGTGCTTCCTTTTGTCGTTCTCCCCCTGTAGCTGCCCACCTGTCTGCGCTGCATCATTCCTTCCAACTTCCTGCTCACTATCTGATATGTGACGTACCAACAAGATGGAACTCCACTTAGTATATGCTGGAGAGACTGTGTGAGCAGCAGCAGGCAATAGTTGAGCTTCAAATGCATCATGCACGGCAGAATCGCTCTGCGGAACAATCCCACTTCACAACCAATGAGTTGGCCTCCATGCACAACTTGTGTACTGTGTTGCACTGCTTTGAAGACGCCACCAACATGATCAGCGCAGATGATGCCACAATCAGTATCTCTATCCCAATTTTATGCCTGCTGCAAGAAACTATGGAGTCCATGATGCATGAGGGGAAGAGCAGGAGGAGAAAATAGCATTAACACCAACATCAGGCCGGTAAGGTGGGAGAGTTTTGGAGGATGAAGATGATTATGATGAAGAGAACGAAGACAAACAGTCTTCACAGCAGGGTGGTACTCTAAGCAGGTCACGGCCATCATTAGATCGTGGCTGGGGAGATACAGAAGACATAGACATTACACCTCCCACTGAGCACAGCTTGTTGACTCTGGGCAGTCTGGCACACATGAGCCAAATCATGCTGCTGTGCCTGAAGAATGACTGCCGAGTTGCCAGGATTCTAAACAATAATGATTATGGGCTGGCCACCCTGCTGGATGCCCGCTACAAGGACAACGTAGCATCATTAATTCTATCCGTGGGACAGGACAGCACATTGCATGAATACAACATTGCATTGGTGCAAGCACTAAGTACAGCATTTCCACCTGACACTGAGGAGTCATTGGATGAATGAGGAAGAGAAGCAAGGCACCAATGCAGCTTGGGAACCCGTACGACGTCTCCTGGCAGTGGTGGCCCGACCAAACTTTGGTAAAAGTTCAATACTTGGCAAAAGACCCCAAAATATCGGGCACCAACATGTAGTACAGCATCAATCAGCAGGGAGCAACATTTTCAGAACATGGTGCAAGACTACATGTCCACGGATCTTGAGGTGCAATCTAATGGGTCTGCCCCCTTTAATTTCTCGGTCTCAAAAATGGATACCTGGCCCGAGCTTACCCTATATGCCTTGGAGGTGCTGGCCTGCCCTCCAGCATATGTTATATCCAAACATGTGTTCAACATGGCAGGAGGAGTTATAACAGGCAAATGCATACGTCTGTCCACAGCCACCATGGGAACACTATCAATACAAGAAAAGGGAAAGAGAAGCCAATAGGGTCTTATCATTGGTAAAAAGGTGGTCTAAATTTAACTAGTCACTCACCTAGAGGGGTTATGTAGCCCATAACCAGTGTCAGGACAAAAAGGTGATAGCTGCTGCAAAGATCCACACCACAATGATTAACGTAGTTCAAAATTGCAGAGGCTGGACGGTGTATACGGACCTGCGCTGCATAGTCTAGAAAGATCAGAGGGTGTTCATCATTATAGTGTTTATATCTGACGCGTTTTGGAGTTTGCTTCAACTCCTTCCTCAGGGAATTAAGCATGGGAACACTGACTTTCCTTAAAATGAACCAGATGTGGATCGCACAGGACCTTTCGCTACCTTTGACTGACTAGGGAACTATAGCAGCTACACATAGCCATATTTAGACTTAGGTTCATATTAGGCTAGGACCACACTTAAGAGGTCATCCACGTTAGCCGGATCACGTTACAACAGAGCCCAGCCTACGGTAACGCTGACCGCTAACGTCGGGTACTGCCTAAGAACGCTGGTCCATAGAAACTGGCTGTTTACCATGGATCAACAAAACAAAGTATTTACTGATCTCAGGGAGACCAGTTCAAGAAAACACTGCGGGCAGCCGGCTAAAGCGCTCAACACAGTGAATTCCTAGGCCCATTGCCCCCTGGGAATTTTGAATATGCAAATAGAGTCTGTGGAGCCTCCATTCAAAATTCAAAATTCCCAGGGGGCAATGGGCCTAGGAATTCACTGTGTTGAGCGCTTTAGCCGGCTGCCCGCAGTGTTTTCTTGAACTGGTCTCCCTGACATCAGTAAATACTTTGTTTTGTTGGTCTACTAGGCATTGCTCCCACCTAGCCAGAATCCTACTCCACACTGATGAGGGGCAACACCCCGAAACAGCTGTCTGTGGATGGATACCTGGCCTTAATATTCCCTTGCAATATCTTTAAGCTTGTGAAGAGCTGGATATTGACTCAAAGGGCCACTTAATATGGTGGTTATCATGGCTAGGTCCTTCCCTGGAGGAAGATCTGGCTAGTCCTGTGTTGAGACTCCTAAATGAGGCTCCACAGACTTTATTTGCATGTTTACCATGGATAGAGCTTCACATGAAGTCCCAGGCAGTGTGCTTATCCAGGACGCACAGGAAAATGTTGTCAGCAACGTTTCCCTGTGCGCGCTGCAAAAGCGCATTGCCTGGGGCTTCCTGTGCAGCTGTATCCATAGTTTAGGGTTTCTATGGACCAGTGTTCAAAGGAAGCACTCGACGTTAGCAGTCAGCCTTACAGCAGGCTGGGCTCTGCTGTAACGTGATCCGGCTAACGTCGATGACCTCTTAAATGTGGCCCTAGCCTAACTGTTATTTTGGTGTGTCTCCACATTTGAACCAGCTCCCACCACCCCATCAAAAAAAAAACTGTACTGTACCACCATTTACAAACACCACGTCCACCTACTACTCCACTTGCACCTACCCTCTTGTGTTTCTGTTAATTTTTTGTGGTTTTTTTTTTGGCAAATGTATAAATTTGATAGGTTTGCCTCCCTTGCTCCTTCCACCAAAACCTCCTCCTCCACTTGGTCCTTTGCATGTGTTGTTATATTTGTTGGCTTTAGTTTCAATAAAAAAACAAAAAGATCCTCTTCTCCAATGAATTTGGCCCCATAAACATTATCTGACACCATTGAAGTCACTAATCTGGAACCATTAAAACATATACTTGAGTTTAATGATGCCAGATTAATGGTGGGTTTACATGGTCAGATATCTGAAATGATATAGTTTGGAATGTCACGTGACTGCGATCGTTTTGACATCGTTAGTGCGATGTCAAACGCAAGGATATCGTTAACGATGTGTAATTTGGCAACGCGCCAGCGTCGCTCATTACAACTTTGTGAACGATTGGATAAAGTGGCAGGAATAGGAGTATTCAGAACGATATCATTAATTTTGGTGTCACACTGAACGATGCTGCACTTTACTGGAGCGTAAATTGGACGACGAACGATAAAAGTGAGGTCCTGAACACACTTTTGAGATGTCCGATCCCTGTCCCTGCACCCTCTCTTATCATTTCTAGCCATCCCTTTTGCAGAAAAAAAAATCGATTTTGTAAAGTAGAGAAGAGGTTATATTTACCTCCGTCCTGTGTGAGTTCTCTGTTTCTGAATTAGTCTCAAAGGCCTGTCTGCTGCTCCCTTGTAATTATGCACACCCCTCTCAGCTTGCTAAGACCCTGGCCGCGTCATGAAAGGGGCGGGGCTAAATCGTGGCATGTCGGTAGCCACGCCCCCTTTCACGACGTGGCCAGGCTCTTAGCAAGGCAGCAACCTGAGAGGGGCGTGCATAATTACAAGGGAGCAGCAGACAGGCCCGCCTTTGAGACTAATTCAGAAACAGAGAACCCACACAAGACGGAGGTGAATATAAACTTTTCTCTACTTTACAAAATCGATTTTTTTCTGTAAAAGGGATGGCTAAAAATGATAATAGGGGGTGCAGGGACAGGTCTAAAGATGCGGGGGGGTCAGTATGTGGGGTCAGGATCACTTTAACTTTTTAAACGATCGTTGGCTTAAGAGCAGTAATAGTCACTGCTCACCTTGTATAGTTGTGTAACACACCAGTATGAAAAGCATGTAATGGCGGCTGCTGCTAGACCCACACCTCCACGTGCTATGTGGTCAAATTCCAGAAATTTCCAGGAACAATGTGTTGTTGATCCGAGATGCCACAAAAGACTCAAATCTAAATTTCACTCTGTACATTTATTAAGTCCATCCAACGCGTTTCGGAGCCTGCTATGCTCCTTCATCAGGATTTGAATGGGGTTCAACCCCATACACTTTCTGAAGAAGGAGCATAGCAGGCTCCGAAACGCGTTGGATGGACTTAATAAATGTACAGAGTGAAATTTAGATTTGAGTCATTTGTGACAGCGCAGACCTACTGCACATTGTCCCTGGAAATTTCTACATGCCTACACTTGTCACTCATTCTCCTTTTACTTCTCCTCCTTCTTTTACGTAATGTAGAAAACTGCTGCCACTTTTCCCCCATGACTCATCCATCTGTGAATTCAATCTGAGTTTCACCCACCTTTGAAATTTAAGTGAGTGTGAGCCACTTCCTCTTTTTAACTAATTTTGAAGAGTATGCAAGCTGGCAAAGAACATGTCTCGAGCACCAATGATATGCCATGAAACTGTCTGTACTCTAGATAGATTGTTGCCACTTTTCCTGGTGTCTGGCACTAATATGAGCAGTTTGACAGCTTTTGAACACCTTTGCAGGTGTTTTCTAAGTGTTTCATGTTGCCTGCCATTGATTCCAATGGGGTTTAGGGGTGTTCAACTAACTGTTCGTTGAACAATCTGGTGAACACCCTGCAATTCGGCAAACCAAACTGAACCCAAAAACTAGTGTTTGCTCAGCTCTACTTTTAAACTATTCATTATAACTACTGTAAAATCAATGTGAATGCATGCTATATCCTGCACTATGGATTAAATACATTTTTCATTTGTTTGCCTTATTTTAATGACTGGTAGGGTCAATAAACTACAATTGTTCCAAATTAAATTTATTTCCTTTATTGCATATGAAAGCAATAAACATGGATATAAAATGCAATTAAATAACAATCATGTTCTAACAGTAATACATACAGTAAAATTGCTTTAACTCAAATGAATCGAGCTGTAAAGCTGAAAGAGTATATCATCAGCCCTCAAAGACCTATAAATAATGAAACTAGAGTTAGTTAACTCAGTAATAAGCACAGCTTGTAAATGGAAGCTTATACCTCACTGTATGAAAGAAAATATGATATTTTATTAATTTAACTAAAAGTGTTTAATTAGATAGTAGTGGTTACAGATTTTACTATTATTATAATTCTTCTTATTATTATTAAATAATAATAATAATATTATCTTTGTACAAATTAAATTTTGACTTCTTTGCTGTATAAAATTCCTAAAATAAACAGTGAATATGTTGATCATGCACAGTACCCCTCATCATAAACTCTCTTCGACATTAAAATTGAAACACCAAGAAGAAAAAAATATTTATTTATGAAAATCACAGGGTCAGTAGACATGTTATTGTTATGAAAATGATGAAAAAAGGAAACAACATTTTCAAAATATCTTGACTTTTTATTGAATATTACCACCATGTGTCATTAGTACAGTATGTATGTGTCATACAGTCATTTACAAACTTTGGTATGTGATCAATGAGGTTATTAATAGTTATTTATAGTGATGGGCGAATCCTAAATTACTCGGAATCGCTTGACTCTAGCGAGTCCGAGCCCAGGACTCGCTACTCGTTGCGAGTCTAGCGAGTCCAATGTTAATGAATGGGGAAGCGAGTAATAGCGAGTAGTGTGAGATTTACAAATCGCAGATGTGTCTCGGAAGCTTCAGCCTGAAGCAATCCTAGTTGTGTCATTTATTTGCATTGCTAGTTTACTTTGTAAGTAATCGCTGACTCGCACAGATAAGATCCTGTCTTCTCTGTGTTCTGGCTGCCCCAGCTCCAGGGTCCTAGAGCCTGCCTGCTGCCTGATGTAGCAGAGCTGAGATTGTTCTCAGTCTGCTCATTCCCTGTGTACAGACATGAATGTCTGTGCACAGAGATGATGTAGCAGAGCTGAGATTGTTCTCAGTCTGCTCATTCCCTGTGTACAGACATGAATGTCTGTGCACAGAGATGATGTAGCAGAGCTGAGATTGTTCTCAGTCTGCTTATTCCCTGTGCATAGACATCTATATTTATGCACAGGGGATGTAGCAGAGAGGACATCGCGTTTTGGACTGCGTCGGACGGAAGAGGATTTTTTCAGCGTTCATGAAATTCTGAGATTCTGACTCTGAGACTCTGACTCTGAGACTCTGACTCTGAAATTCATGAAATAATTAAAAAAAAATGCGTGGGGCTCCGCGCAATTTCTATGTCTAGCCAGGTACAGCTAAGCAGCTGGGGGCTGGAATCCGCAGCGCAGGGATGCCCAAGCTTTCTGGGCACCCCCCGCTGCAAATTGCAGCCCGCAGCCGCCCCAGAAGATGGCGCTTTCATTGAAGCGCCATCCTCTGGCGCTGAACCCCGCTCTTCCAGCGGCCCTGGTAGCGGTGGCACGCTGGGTAATAAAGAGGTTAGGGCCAGCTTTGTATTATCAGCTGGCCCTAAGCCCGAAATTTATGGCGGTCACGCCAATATTAGACATGACCACCATGAATTTCTATTAAATTGTTTTAAAAAAAACACAACACAAGGAAAAATTTTTATTAGAAATAAAAAAAAAAGCCATTAGGGACTCCATCTTTAATTAAAAAAATCCTCTTCCGTCCGACGCAGTCCAAAACGCGATGTCCTCTCTGCTACATCCCCTGTGCATAAATATAGATGTCTATGCACAGGGAATAAGCAGACTGAGAACAATCTCAGCTCTGCTACATCATCTCTGTGCACAGACATTCATGTCTGTACACAGGGAATGAGCAGACTGAGAACAATCTCAGCACTGCTACATCATCTCTGTGCACAGACATTCATGTCTGTACACAGGGAATGAGCAGACTGAGAACAATCTCAGCACTGCTACATCATCTCTGTGCACAGACATTCATGTCTGTACACAGGGAATGAGCAGACTGAGAACAATCTCAGCACTGCTACATCATCTCTGTGCACAGACATTCATGTCTGTACACAGGGAATGAGCAGACTGAGAACAATCTCAGCACTGCTACATCAGGCAGCAGGCGGGCTCTAGGACCCTGGAGCTGCACAGAGAAGACAGCTGGACTCGGCTCGCAAAGAAACAGCAGTTATCTGCGAGTTTCCCTGCTATCACTGGCACAGTAGCCAGTGATTACTCGCGAGTCTAATGCAAACAATGGCAATCCTAGTTTTGTCAGCGTTTCTGACAAAACTAGGATTGATATTGATTTGCATTGGACTCGCGAGTAATCACTGGGAAACTCGCAGAGTACCGAGTCCTGCGAGTCCCTTACTACTCGCCGAGTAACGAGTCCTAGTGAGTAGATTCGCCCATCCCTAGTTATTTAAGCACGATTTGAAGTAAAAAGGTATGATAAAATGAGCGCTAGGGACAGAAACAGGCACTGGGCTCTTATCGAATATTACCTTTCAAATTTATTGTGAACAGTAGATGTTATAGGTCTCCTCGCCACAACATGTTTCGACACTAAAGGTGTCTTTCTCAAGTGGATCCACTTGAGAAAGACACCTTTAGTGTCGAAACATGTTGTGGCGAGGAGACCTATAACATCTACTGTTCACAATAAATTTGAAAGGTAATATTCGATAAGAGCCCAGTGCCTGTTTCTGTCCCTAGCGCTCATTTTATCATACCTTTTTACTTCATATCGTGCTCAAATCCTCCCTTTGGGGAGTGTGGTTTGAGAGCAGCTCTGGGACAGGATTTGGTCAACACAGAGGAGCTGCCCTTCCCTGGGCTCGTGATCTCTGGGAGAGACATTGAAGTTCCATAAGGAAAAGCTTCTTTACAAGTAGCAATGGATTTATGCCTGCGGTTAATTCTCACCTCAAATCATCAACCTAGTTGTGCAGGGGGCGCAACTAGAAAAGGTGAGTGACATATTAATATAACCCCTTGCTTTGGCTAATTTGCACAGTGTGGCGCAACAATTTCTTGGTTTTTCTTTTCCAAATAGTTATTTAAGGAATATTCTTCCAGACTGAAAGCACTTGCATACAAATTATGAAGATCAAGTTCATTGATATACAAATCTGGAGGCCTCAGTAATATCCTTAAAGAAAACCTGTCACCTGCCTAGTGCTTTCCAAAGTGAAAGTGCCACCTTCAGCAACATATTTGCTACATTCTGTGAAGGTGTGTCCCTGTACCCTGAAAGAAACATTCTCTAAAGTTTCCCACCCTGTATTTAAATTGATAGTTAAGCGGCCCGCTGGGTTTTATCTTTGCTTGGTTTCATCGCCGCCAGGCCGGTCCTCCCCGCTTCCTCTGTGTGTCTGCCACCTCCTCTTCTGTGTGTGACCCCTCCTCTTCGGCGCCTGCACATCCTATGAATTCACGCAGGCGCACAGAGCTGAGTTGGTGTGCGGGGAGCCCGGCTGTCATCAATGTACCTGTGTGAGGTGCAGGCACTAGAGCCCGCCCTGTTCAATGTTATGCGTACAGCACCTCATGCAGGCGCAATAATGACAACCGTGCTCCCAACATACCGACTCAGCTCTGTGCGCCTGCGTGAATTCAGAGGATTATGTGCCGGCGTCTAAGAGGAGGGGACACACACAGAAGAGGAGGCAGCAGACACATAGCGGGAATAAGGAGGACCGGCCCAGTAGCGATGGAAACAAGCAAAGATAAGACCCATCAGACCGCTTAACCATGTGCTGGATATGACATCGTGGCTGTCATGTGATCCGCGCCATCATCCCCGCATCTATATGCATGCCTGTGTCGCGGCTAAGATATACCGCCGCCTACTAACAGCACGCATGGGACATCGCTCCTCCTGCAAAACTCAAAACCACCCACATATATATGGCGCTCATCGGCCCCCCATACAGGTACAGCTTCTTTAAAATCAAGAATAAAGAGGGAGAGACCAGTGTGGGTTCAACACCCTCACCAGGTGCCATATAAGGGGACATAAAGGATGAGCTCAAATGGAAGAGTCATATATAATTTACACAATGTTTATACTAACCTCACTGTTCCAGAAATGCACCATAGCACTAGCTAAGGTGAAAAAGTGTCTCATCAGTACTGTTCAATGTAGGAAAGAAATGTCATGAAGTTATAAACAGAGGAAACAAAAACATGAACCACTCTAAGTATACAAATGGGGTGGCAGTCAGTCCCAGACGTGGTTTTTGTCTATTTGATAATCACACTGCCTCATTTTTGGGAATTTGCATGGTTCCACCTGGCAGCAAGGGAACATCGTCCAAATGGGATAAGAAACATGCATATGACAATTGCTCATTTAATCCCCCTGCGGGTCAGGGAATCAAATCTGAAGATGGACTCATCTTCTTTTTGAAGGATTTTACGGTTATGGTCACCTCCTTTAGAAATTCTATTTACCACCTCATTCACTCGAAAGAACAGATTACTTTTGTCACCCCCACGTATCTGATTTATATGTCTGGCTATTGGGGTATCTCAGTGGTTCCAGATGTCACCCAAGTGCTCGCCAATCCTGCGTCTGAACTCCCTCTCAGTCTTTCCAATGTAGTCCATTCAACATGAAATTACAAAAATGAGAGGCGCAATCTTGAATAATACCCGGTGGTCTAATGGGGATATATTGTTAGTGGCGGTAATCACCACTCACCTGGACTGGTTGTGCTGTCCGTGCACAACCACGGTGTCAGCGTGTAGCTGTTGATTCCTATGTACCACTCCAAGCGTCGCCGTTCCCAGCCGCCTTCTCAGGTCACGTGTTCCGCCTAGGTCTTCTAACCAGGGATTTCTCTGACATCAGGGAAGGTTCTTTAATTCTCTAACTAAGCTTCCTCACTACTGTGCAGCTCCAGCCAGATCCCATAAGGGATAATGGTAATGAAAGGCAGTAATTCTGGTATTATTTAGGAGCGCTCAGTAAAGAGAAGCAGATACCAATAATTAAAGTAGACCTGTTTATTCTGGTTCGTCCACTACGCGCATTTCAACAGCGGCCTGCTGTCTTCCTCAGGTGAGGAAGACAGCAGGCCGCTGTTGAAACGCGCGTAGTGGACGAACCAAAATAAACAGGTCTACTTTAATTATTGGTATCTGCTTCTCTTTACTGAGCGCTCCTAAATAATACCAGAATTACTGCCTTTCATTACCAATGTAGTCCTTTGGCACAGGCAGGTAGTCACATATACCACCCCTATGGACTTATGATTGCAGAAGTCTCGGATGAAGAATTATTTTTTGTTGGTCTCGCTTACGATTGATTTACATGTTCTCATGCTGCCGCAGAAGTGGCAATCACCACAGTTAAAGAACCCCATGGGTTTTTTGGCTAGCCAGGTGGTACCCCTTTGGTGTCATATGGTGGCTATCCATGAGGCGATCCCTAAGCGACCGGCCTTTTCTATGAATGAAACTGGGTTTAGAGGTAACCACATCCCTGAGATCCAGATCTGTTAGTAAGATATCCCAAAGCCTCCGAAGTATACTGTACACTTTCTTAGCAATCAAAAGTACCGATAAGTCTGAACTTTTCATCTACCAGTCTGTGACCCTGCCTGCATCTATGGAGTAGTGTACTCCTGCTCTGATTTCTAGCATAGTTACGCACAGTTTTTAGCACCTCACATGTGTAGCCAATCTCTAAGAACCGTTTTGTGAGATCTGCCAACTGCATTTCAAAATCAGAATAAAATGAACAATTCCATTTTAGACACATAAACTGGCCCTTAGGTCCTTAGGTATTCCTCTCTTAAGAGGGGGCATATGGTAACTCCCACCTCAACCTCAACCTGTTCGTTGATGTAAGTTTGCGATATGTTCGCGTTGGCAAGGTGTCATCCCCCTTCTTTCTTATCAGAACATACAAAAAGACCAGCTCCCTAGGGCTACGTTCCGATGTTAAAACACAGCCCTATCTTGCTGATGTTAAGGAAGCTTACAAACTCTTCAAACTTTGCCCTTGGTCCAGACCACAAGACAAATACATTGTCAACGTATCTGGACCAGAGCAAAATGACTGTCCAGGAGTTGATTTAAGCTTTAATCTAGATTTGTGGGGAGATTTCTCAGGAGAACATTTACCACCTCATCAGAAGCATGTCCAGGCATTTTAGGATGATCATACAGGCACGTGGAGGCTACACACACTACTAAGCCTAATTTCCTTGTCTTGAGGTATTTTCACTGAAGATGGATCAGCCTATAATTTGATTTTCCCCTCTGATTTTGAGTAACATTTCAAATCCAGACCTCCATGGAATATTAATTTTTATTTACATTGATCATTTTTATGCTTTACTGTTCTTAAAGCATTTGACTATGTAATGAATAAAGATTGGCAACTGGAATAGTTCATTGCTTTAGATCTAGGATGTGGTATTTAAGTGTCCCCTTTATTATTTTGAGCAGTGTATATCAGGTGTACAAAAGTTAATATTTATGTGGTTTATTTTGTATGTTTTTGACTACCAGCTTTCGTACAGTAAAAATAATTTGGAGACTTCTTAAGGATGATGGATTACATTGCCACCTCTGACTTACCAGAGAGGATCCAGGACCTGTGATGATGTCACAGTCATGTGATCTGTCACATCACAGCTCCTGTAGTAAGTGCTGCACATCAGCCAGTGACAAGGCCTGGGGCCGGTGGGGTGGGGCCGAGAACGGAGATGGGGGGCAGAGATTGTGCCCCCTCTGCCCTCCCTCCATGTTCTGTCCCCCCCTCAGCACCCTGCCCCCCCTCTCCATGCTCTACCCCTCCCTCCGTGCTCTGCTGTTCTCACACTTCGCGCACAAGGATGGCAGGAAACACGGGAGGAAGTTCCCCGAGACCAGTGACGAGGTCAAAGTGAGAAAGAAATAGCGGAAATTAAGCCCTTGGTGGTAAATACATCTTAAACTACTTTAAATGTTAGACAAATTGAGATATTATCTAAGGGATTATCTTTCTGTCCCATGAATAATGTTAACTGTATTGAATTGGACAACAATTTATTTCTATTTTTCCACAGGTTGGGATTAGCCAAATTTTTCTCCGGTAAGGAGAGAAAGGAGGCTGTTATTCCTAAGGATGTCCTCTCTCTTAAAAAAGTGAATCTCTTTGATAAGAGTAGCTTTGAGCTTCCTAATAAGGATCTTGTCTTTGAGACCTTCACTAAATTGGTGAAGACTGAAATGGCTAGATTAAAGGAGGCAAATGTTAGGGCTGGAAAGCCCAATATTAGTGGCTCTGAGATAAAGGAGATCAAGTTACTAAAAGAAAATTGATCCATCACTATAAAGCCCGCCGACAAAGTTGGGGCTATTGTGGTGATGTATACCATTAAATATCGCCAAGAGATCATGAATCAGTTGGCGGATGCTGAGGTATATGATTGCTGTCCAATCTAACAATAACATATCAAAAAGAGTTGAGATTGATGGTTACAGAGGCCTTACAAGAGGGTATAATAGATCAGAACTCTTTGATTACCTGATGGTGGAATTTCCAGTTGTTCCAATATTATATACCCTCCCAAAAAACCACAAGGATTTGAATAACCCCCCTGGACAACCAGTCGTTTCCGGGAGGGGTTCCTTTCATAATCATCTACTACGTGACTTTGCCACATCGGAACCTTCTTACACGATGGACACTAGTGACTTTATGACATCATTGATAGGGGTTCAGGTATATGATACAACAGGGGTCTCAAACTCGGTTGGGTTGGTGGGCCGCACATAGAAAAAAAGTGATATCGGGGGGCCGCATTCCTTGTAGGACTAAGTACTATATTGAGCAAAAATTCTGGCATTGCTAAAATGTCAAAGTACAAATCCTGATCCTCTTCTTGTAGGAATGTCCCCATCCTGATCTCCTTCTTGTAGTAATGTCCCCATCCAGGTCTTCCTCATGTAGTAATGTTCCTACTTGGTCCTCATCATGTAGTAATGCCCCCTTCCTGTTCCCCATCTTGTAGTAATGTCCCCATCTTTTAGTAATGTTCCCTCCCTTGTCATCTTGTAGTAATGTTCCCTCCCTTGTCATCTTGTAGTAATGTCCCTCATCCTGACGCCATTTTTTAGTGCTATCCCCACATCCTGATCCGCTTTTACGGTGATGTCCCCATAACCTGGTCTCTGTTATTTTTGTTCTCTCTCACTCACACACACTCACACATATGCACACACTCACATATACACACACATATACACACTCATACATATACACACACACTCATTCACATGCACACACATACACCCACATATTCTCAGACATATAAACACATACACACTCACACATACACATATACACACACCTACTCATACATTCACACACAAACACACACACTCACATATACACATACATACTCACTCACATATACACACACGCATATACGCACACTCAGACATATTCACACAAATACATACACTCACACATACACACACTCAGACATTCACACACACACACACTAAGGGCCGCTTCACACTGCAGCATGATCCGGTCCGGTTCTGTCCGGGAGGACCCAGACAGCTGCGGACCGGATCATCACACAGGACTGGGGGGCTATTATGCCCTCCTTTCCTGAGCGCAGCGCACGCAGCTGCAGCCGCTGACAGGTCAGGACCGGAGGGCATAATAGCCCCCCAGTCCTGTGTGATGATCCGGTCCGCAGGTGTCTGGGTCCTCCCGGACAGAACCGGACCGGATCATGCCGCAGTGTGAAGCAGCCCTTACACATACTCACACATACACACACTCACACATACACTATCACACCTGCCCCCTCCGTCCTCCTCACCATCACACCTGCCCCCTCCGTCCTCCTCACCATCACACCTGCCCCCTGCGTCCTCCTCACCATCACACCTGCCTCCTGCGTCCTCCTCCTCACCATCACACCTGCCCCTCCGTCCTCCTCCTCACCATCACACCTGCCCCCTCCGTCCTCCTCCTCACCATAACTGCCCCCTCCGTCCTCCTCCTCACCATCACACCTGCCCCCTCCAACCTTCTACTCCTCACCATAACAACTGCTTTCTCCGTCCTCCTTACCATCACACCTGCCTCCTCTGTCCTCCTCCTCCTCACCATCACACCTGCCTCCTCCATCCTCCTCACCATAACCACTGCCTCCTCCGTCGTCCGCCTCACCATCACACCTGCCTCCTCCATCCTCCTAACCATAACAACTGCCTCCTCTGTCCTCCTCCTCACCATCACACCTGCCTCCTCCATCCTCCTCACCATAACAACTGCCTCCTCCGTCCTCCTCCTCACCATCACACCTGCCTCCTCCGTCCTCCTTCTCAGCATCACACCTGCACCCTCCGTCCTCCTCACAATCACACCTGCCCCCTCCGTCCTCCTCACAATCACACCTGCCCCCTCCGTCCTCCTCACAATCACACCTGCCCCCTCTGTCCTCCTCACAATCACACCTGCCCCCTCTGTCCTCCTCACAATCACACCTGCCCCTTCTGTCCTCCTCACAATCACATCTGCCCCTTCTGTCCTCTTCACAATCACACCTGCCCCCTCTGTCCTCTTCACAATCACACCTGCCCCTTCTGTCCTCTTCACAATCACACCTGCCCCCTCTGTCCTCCTCACAATCACACCTGCCCCTTCTGTCCTCTTCACAATCACACCTGCCTTTTCTGTCCTCCTCCTCCTCACCATAAGTGCCTCCTCCGTCCTCCTCCTCACCATCACAGCTGACACACACATACACACTCACAAATACACTCACACATACACACACACTCACTCACACACTCTCAATCAAACACACCTTTATGATGCTGTGATGCTGTGATCCTGTTGTCCATTATGCATGGAGCCGCCGCGTTTCCCGGTCTATCGTGACTTCCGGGTCCCGCCTACACAAGCTCCTTCACGGCTTGTACATCAATGCAAGCCGGCGGCCGGCGGACCAATCAGAAGCCTGCAGCTGACGTCGGCGTCAGGAGGCTTCTGATTGGTCCGCCGCCTCTCATTGATGTACAAGTGTGAAGGAGCTTGTGTAGGCGGGACCCGGAAGTCACGATAGACTGGGAACCGCGGCGGCTCCATGCATAATGAACCGGGGCATGGCTTTTGTCTCTATGGAGCCCCGGGCCGCAGTGTGAAGCCTCGCGGGCCGCATGCGGCCCGGGGGCCGCGTGTTTGAGACCCCTGTGATACAACATGGTTAGTCTCATTTGATGTTGTATCTTGGTATATTTGGATTGAGCATGAAAAATGATTGTCTGTAGGGATGGGCGAATCTACTCGCTAGGACTCGTTACTCTGCGAGTAATAGTGGAATCGCAGGCCTCGGTACTCTGCGAGTTTCCAAGCTATTACTTGCACAGTAGCGAGGCCACCATCCCTCCGTCCCCCCACGCAGCCTCCCCACCTGATCCTAAGTTAGGACAGGGCGGGGGGAGGAGGTGCAGGGACTCAGGACTCAGGTGGGGAAGCCGGCGGTGAAATTCCCTCACTGTCGCTTCCCCCACTGAGTCCTGACCAGGGGTGGGCTTGGGGGGTGAGTGTGCCGGACCGGCCGGTTACTTACCCCTGCCTCTGCTGGCGCCAGCCGCAGACTCGCTCACTGAGTCTCTCTGCTTCTGTTTCCGGAGGTTCCCGAATGGTGACAGAAGCAGTGAATAAATTAAATTCCGTCACCACTCGGGAATCTCCGTAGGCAGAGCGAGTCTGGCTGACAGCAGGGTTCAGCTCAGGTCATAATGACCTGAGCTGAACCCTGACTGTTTAGTCAGTTCTCAGCTCTGCTACATCTCTGTGTGTCTATGCACAGGGATGTAGCAGAGCTGAGATTACGTTTTGGACTACGTCGGACAGAAGAGGATTTTTTAAATAAAGATGGAGTCCCTAATTGTCTTCAGTTTTATTTCTAATAAAATTATTTTTCTCTGTGTTGTGTTTTTTTTTTATATTGATTACTGGAAATTCATGGCGGTCATGTCTAATATTGGCGTGACCGCCATAAATTTCGGGCTTAGGGCCAGCTGATAATACAAAGCTGCCCCTAACCCCTTTATTACCCAGTGAGCCACCCGCCTCCAGGGCCACTGGAAGAGCGGGGTTCAGCGCCAGAAAATGGTGCTTCAATGAACACGCCATCTTCTGGGGTGGCTGCGGGCTGCAATTTGCAGCGAGGGGTGCCCAGAAAACTTGGGCCTCCCTGCGCTGCGGATTCCAGCCCCCAGCTGCTTAGCTGTACCTGGCTGGACATAGAAATTGCGCAGAGCCCCATGCATTTTTTTTTATTATTTCATGAAATTCGTGAAATTATAAAAAAAAGGGGGCTCGCCTATATTGTCTGAATTTCATGAAATAATTAAAAATTAATGTGTGGGGCTCCGCGCAAATTCTATGTCCAGCCAGGCACAGCTAGGCAGCTGGGTGCTGGAATCTGCAGCGCAGGTAGGCCCAAGCTTTCTGGGCACCCCCCGCTGCAAATTGCAGCCCGCAGCCACCCCAGAAGATGGCGCGTTCATTGAAGCGCCATCCTCTGGCACTGAACCCTGCTCTTCCAGTGGCCCTGGAGGCGGGTGGCTCACTGGGTAATAAAGGGGTTAGGGCCAGCTTTGTATTATCAGCTGGCCCTAAGCCTGAAATTTATGGCGGTCACGCCAATATTAGACATGACCGCCATGAATTTCCAGTAATCAATATAAAAAAAAAACACAACACAGAGAAAAATAATTTTATTAGAAATAAAACAGAAGACAATTAGGGACTCCATCTTTATTTAAAAAATCCTCTTCCGTCCGACGTAGTCCAAAACGTAAACTAAGCTCTGCTACATCCCTGTGCATAGACACACAGGGATGTAGCAGAGCTGAGACCTGACTAAACAGTCAGGGTTCAGCTCAGGTCATTATGACCTGAGATGAACCCTGCTGTCAGCCAGACTCGCTCTGCCTACGGAGATTCCCGAGCGGTGACGGAAGTTAATTTATTCCCTGCTTCTGTCACCATTCGAGAATCTCCGGAAACAGAAGCAGAGAGACTCAGGGAGCGAGTCTGAGGCCGGCGCCGGCGGAGGCAGGGGTAAGTCCGGTGCACCCCCCACCCTCCCCCCCTGCGTTAGTATATAAGGAACAGGGTTCATTGAAGATGGACCTGTTTGTTAAAAGTCCTGACCGTAATAGTATTTTAGTGGTCCCTTTTATTATTTGACCAGTGTATATCAGGTGTACAGAAGTTTATATTTATATGGTTTATATTGTATATTGCATGTTTTTGACTACCAGCTTTTGTACAGTAGAAATAATATGGAGAATTTTTAAGGATGATAATTTACAGTGCACCTCTGATTTACTAGAGAGGATGCCTGTTATGATGTTACAGTCATGTGATCTGTCACATGACCATCACATCACAGCTACTGTAGTAAGTGCTGCACAGCAGCCAGTGACTGGGTCTGCGAACAGGGGGCCAAAGAGCAGAGAGGGGGGCCCACTACACACTCTTCTCTGCCCTCCATGTTCTGTGCCCCACTCTGCACTCTGCCCCCCCTCTCCATGCTCTGCCCTCCATGATGCTCTGCCTCTCCCTCTGTGCTCTGCCACTCTCACATATTGCGCTCTTT
>JARQOC010000001.1:334712282-334789644 GCA_033576535.1 Allobates femoralis | reverse complement strand
ACTCAAAAATGCATTCTCTCAAACGATGAGCATGTCAATGTGTGCGGCGTTCTGATCCGCTCTTTCCATTGACTCCATTGTCTACGAGCTCAAAAAAACGCAACAGTCAAAAACGCAGCAAAAATGAATCAAAAATGCAGTGTGTGGATAGGTGATGCGTTTTTTGGAAAAGTGGATAAGTTTTGCAGCTGAAAAGCTGGTCCTCAAAAAACACATAAAAAATGCAGTGTGTGAATGTGGCTTTAAGGTACCGTCACACGCCGCAATCTCGCCTGGCGATATGAGGCGATCTAACGTGCGCACTCACGTTTTTTGTGGTCGCCTCAGATCGCCAATGGCGGCATCACACGTCGTAATCTCGCCCTGAAGCTAAGGCGATGTGTCGCTCTGGAAATCGCCTCACCTACAGCGGAACCAATCTTGCCTAATTCCTTCGCCGCGTCACACGCCGCAATCTCAAAGGCAATGTGGGCATACATGTTCAGCGCGGAGAGGAGATAGGCGTGCCACAGTGGTTTACACCGTGCCCCATACACGCTCATTGGACAACGCAACAGCTTTACGATTGGTCAGCCTGCTCTGGGAGGCTGGCTAATACATGACGCCATTGTCTATTGGAGTTTGCACTGAGTTTGCGGATGGTTGTGTAGCTGAAGATGTGTGTGGTGCTGGACGGACAACTCTTCAAAAATGGTGCGGTGTCAACTGAAAGCCAATGGGAACACAGTAGCCCAGACCAATCATCTCAGATGGGGCGCGGACTTCAGCACGCTGAGGCACACCTACGGGAAATCATAGACAATGCTCTTTCCATCACTATCGCCCTGTCACACGCCACAACACGGAAATATCGCCTTAACGATTGCGGCTGATTACTGAGCACTGTTCAGGAATCAGGTGGCGGCCGAGGGGCGATTTATCGCCGTGAAATTTCCATAATCACATGCCGCAACCGTGAGGCAATTTCATGGCGATTGCTCCGGGGCGACATATCGCCTTTATGATTTCCAGGCGTGTGAAGGTACCTTCAGTGTCTCCATTTGATACTGTATGTTATCATAATGGGATCCTGTCACATCCAGAAATGCTGCTTATACAGTAGTGCTAATCTGCAAGAAAATAAGGTTGAACTTTTATCTGGCTGGTTTACTAAAACAGCAGTTAGGGTACCTTCACATGCAGCAACTTTTCTAGGAGTTTCACTGGCAACTTACTGGTTGCAGTGAAATCATGGACACATTGTTCTATCTTGTTGCTGTGTACAAATGGAACAATGTCTCCATGATTTCACTACAATTAGTAAGTTGCCAGTGAAATTCCTAGAAAAGTTGCCGCGTGTAAAGGTACCTTTACTGGTAAAAAATGAAAAAATTGTAAAAAATGAACTTATATTGTCCCTGTAGATAGTGGCTTTTAGTCAATGGGGCAGTGTATGGAGCTGATACAGTGACTGCTCACTATTCAGTAAATGCAGGTTGTCAATCAATATGCTGGGTAGGGATTACAGCATTCTCACTGTATACAGTAGTTAACAGTGACTGGGTACCGTTACACGTGGCAATTTCACTGGCAATTTGCTGGTTGCAGTGAAATCATGAACACATTGTTCTATTTTGTTGCTGTGAACAAATGGAACAATGTGTCCATGATTTCACTGCAACCAGAAAATTGCCAGTGAAATTGCTAGCAATATTGCACCGTGTGACGGTACCTTAACAGTCGAAGCGGCAGGATAGAGCAAATCACTTGTACACCGTGTGAATCGCAGTAAAGAATTTTGATAGTCTGAGCTGACGTCTCCTATTCATCATTATAGTTTACTAGAAATAGGCCTGATGCTATTGCATTGGGAGTGCGGTGAAATGAACAAGTGCCGTACAAATAGCCGCTGAATAGTACAGTCCACTCTCCAGAAAGTAGGCTGTTGTTGCAGGGTTTATATGGTGTAGAGGGCTATCATGCTGAATTATATTATTTGTAGGGCTATGAGTCTGCATTATATTATCTGGAGAGCTATAAGGTGGCATTATATTATCTGGAGGGCTATGAGTCTGCATTATATTATTTGGAGGGCTTTGACGATGCATTTTATTATCTGGAGAGGCTATGAGGCTGCATTATATTATCTGGAGAGCTATGAGGCTGCATTATATTATATGGAGGGCTATGAGGTTGCATTACATTATCTGAAGAGCTATGAGGCTGCATTATATTATATGGAGGGCTATGAGGCGGCATTATATTAACTGGAGGGCTATGAGGCGGCATTATATTATATGATGGGTTATGAGGCTGCATTATATTATATGGAGGGCGATGAGGCTTTGTTATACTGGAGGACCATATATACGAGGATAAAGGCATATTCCAGGAGGGGACCATATATAGCAGGATGAGGGATATTAATACATAATGAAGGGGAGAGAGGTCAATTTGTGAGTCTTTATAGGATTTAGAACATTACATGAGGCCCCTACATCTGACCAATGTGGGCGCGTGGGGGAAAGGGGGGGGGGGGCCCATGTCCAGAATTCGCCCTTCAGACTCTAGTTATGCCACTGGTTACAAATGTTGCAAGGTACAGTATGTTTACTAATATTTAGCATTCAATTACAGAATTCAGGGCCTTGCTGTTACGTATTGACTGCCTTGTAGTATGGAAGTGCTGCTGCTGTAGGTTTAAATTAAGCCTTTTTTTTTCCCTGCTCAGTGTGATTAGATGAGGCTAATGAGCGGAGAATGTAGTAGCAGGTGTGTGTGTGAATGCTTAGGTATGCTGAGGTGCGTGTCTGGGCTGATTGCTCCCCACCCCTCAGCCTTAAATGGATCAGCTGACATCCACCTGTTGTTACTGATTTCATTTAACTTCTGGACTGTGACCTGGTGTGAGCAGACGCTGATCTAAAGTTGCTGTGTTTTTTTTCCCTTGGAAGTTGCTGGGCTCCGTGGTCCGTGGGTTGAGGTATGGGCTTAGACCTAGGGCTTCCCAGGAGCCTTAGGGACTTAAGCTGGCGGCTCAAACTTCCTCACCCTCAGAGGTACCTTCGAGATCAGGGCGAGTCAGGGACCCCAGTATCAGAGCCAGAGCAGGCTCCCCTGACTCCTTACGCCCAGCTCCCTCCTACTTCTGGGCACTCTGACCCCCCCCAGTGTGACACTTGCATGATAGTTTAAGCTTGCTTCACATTAGTGTTTGAGTCTGCATGCATCTGTCATGCAGACGCAAACGCAGTGACAAACGCGGTCATACAGATGTGAACGCTGCGGTGATTCTCCACATGCGTTCACATAGTATGTTATTGTAAATGTGCCCGGCCACCCAATCAGCGGTCTCGACAGGGTGGAGGCAGAGATCAGCGGCAGGGAGATCGGCGACGGGGGGAGGGGATACCAGGAGATTAACGACGGCTGCTCGGAGATCAGCGGCGGCGGTCGTTATCACTGACCTCCACCTCCCACCCTCTGAGACTGCTGATTGAGTTACTGGGCACATTTACCATAACATACTATGTGAATGCATGTTTTCGCTGGCTTGTGCTGCGGATGGCAATGCATTCACATAGGATCCAATACATGATTTCTGCGCATACGGACGCTTACGTAGAAATTAAGCTCTCTTGGAAGCACAAAAAATGCAACAAGTTGCATTTTTTTGCATCCGACAAAACATGTTTTTTACACAACTGGACGCAAATGCATGTGAATGCAGCCAAAAGCAGGTACCATGTGCCTCCATGTTAAACATAGCGATGCAGTCCATATGCATTTGGCTGCGTTTGCAAACGCTACAGACCAAATGCAATTGTGGAACTGGCCTTAGAGCTCAAATTTCCTTATATTTATTTGCTGAAATAAACTTTTTTATGATAGTGTGTATTGTGTTATTCCAAAGCAATGTAAAATTGTTTATTAATATGTTTTAAAGGGAACCTGTCACCTGGATCTAAGCCCCTACACTATCACTACCTGTCCCTGCACCTTCCTAGCTGTTCCCTATCTATCCCTCTCTGAGCTAAATCCGCCCTATAAAACTGCAGAAAAATAACTTATAACTTACAGCAGTCCCTGAGGCTGGGGACTGAGAAGGCGGCGCCAGGCTCCATTCAGCCCCTCTTCGATGCAGCAGCACACGCCCCGCTGGGCGGCGTTATTCTTTCTTCATCGCCGCCTCCTCTATTTGGAATCTCCCACCCACTTTACACTGTAAGGTAGCGGTTAGGATCAGCACGACAGAAGGCAGTGACTCAGGTATTTACTCACACAGCACACAGTTCAGGTATTCACAGACCTCCAGATTCCGGTGTAACAGGTCAGACTAACCCCCCGACCAGAATATACCCGAGGTATAAACTGGGCTAGCCCAGAATATACCCCCCTGGGCCAGAATATACCCTTGGTATATTCTGGCCTAGCCCAAACTATATCCCGGGGTATAAACAGGCCTAGGCCAGATTATAACTCTCCGTATACCACAGCAGCTGTAAATCAGGGCCCCAAGCCGTGCACAGGGCCCCAAGCAATGCATGAGGGCTCGAGGCAGCACAAGGTGGCCCCAGGCAGCAGAAAGTGGCCCTACGCAACATACAGGGGCCCCAGGCAGTGCTAGGGGCCCCAGGCAGTGCATGGGGGCCCGAGGCAGCACACAGGGGCCCCAGGCTACACACAGGATCCCAGGCTACACACAGGGGGCCCAGCCAGCATACAAGGGCCCCAAGCAGTACACGGGGCCCCAGGCAGTGCACAGGGCCCCAGGCAGCACAAAGTGGCCCCAGGCAACATACAGGGGCCCCAGGCAGTACCAGGGGCCCCAGGCTACACACAGGATCCCAGGCAGCATACAAGGGCCCCAGGCAGTGCACAGGGCCCCAGGCAGTGCACAGGGCCCCAGGCTATACACAAGGGCTCCATGCAGCATACAAGGGCCCCAGGCAGCACACAGGGGCCCCAGGCAGCACAAAGTGACCACAGGCAATATACAGGGGCCCCAGGCAGTGGGCCATCCGGGGCCACTTTGTGCTGCCTGGGACCCCTGTGTGCTGCCTCTGGCCCCCATGCGCTGCCTGGGACCCCTTTGTACTGCCTGGGGCCCTTGTATGCTGCATGGGGCCCCTGTATGTAGCCCGGGAACCTGTGTGTAGCCTGGGGCCCCTAGTACTGCCTGGGGCCCCTGTATGTTGCTTGGGGCCACTTTGTGCTGTCTAGGGCCACTTTGTGCTGCCTGGGGCCCTGTGCACTGCCTGGGGCCCCGTGCACTGCCTGGGGTCCTTGTATGCTGCATGGGGCCCCTGTGCGTAGCCTGGGATCCTGTGTGTAGCTTGTGGCCCCTAGTACTGCCTGGGGCCCCTGTATGTTGCCTGGGGCCTCTTTGTGCTGCTTGGGGCCACTTTGTGCTGCCTGGGGCCCTGTGCACTGCCTGGGGCCCCTAGCACTGCCTGGGGCCCTAGCACTGCCTGGGGCCCCTGTATGTTGCGTAGGGCCACTTTCTGCTGCCTGGGGCCACTTTGTGCTGCCTCGGGCCCCCATGTGTTGCTTGGAGCCCTGATCTACAGCTGCTGTGGTATACGGAGGGGTATAATCTGGCCTAGGCCACTTTAACCCCGAGTATATTCTGGTCGGGGGGGTTAGTCTGGCCTGTTACACCGGGGCACAGCCGAGTAGAACCTTATACAATCCCAGCAGCTCCTGCTGCTGTCCTGACACACTCCACCCCCTCCCCACAGCCCAGGGCAGCTCATATCATCTCCTATTCACCCGCACACCTGTGGGTCAGTGCTTTCAATCAGCACTTAGCTCCAGTAGCAGCTATCCCTGTGTGTGCTGCTCCCGAGCAGAAGATACAATCTCCCATATGCTGTGTCCCGGTCAGGGGACATATCGAGGTCACATCACCACAACATGATAGGTGTAAAGCACAGATTCCAAATGGAGGAGGCGGCGATGAAGAAAGAATAATGCCGCCCAGCGGGGCGTGTGCTGCTGCATGGAGGAGGGGCTGAATGGAGCCTGGCGCCGCCTTTTCAGTCCCCAGCCTCAGGGACTTCTGTAAGTTATAAGTTATTTTTCTGCTGTTTTATAGGGCGGATTTAGCTCAGAGAGGGATAGATAGGGAGCAGCTAGGAAGGTGCAGGGACAGGTAGTGATAGTGTAGGGGCTTAGATCCAGGTGACAGGTTCCCTTTAACAATTATAAATCTTCTTTATATAATCAAAAGCAATGTTATATTATCTTCTCATCATTTAAGATTTGCAGATATATTTAAATGGTTACAATGTCTTTTATAATCTTACAAAAAACAGAAGATGATGTGTAAATATTAATTTTCTACAGGTCTTTTAATAAGCTGGCCAAAGGCACATTACCATGAAGTATCTGCTAAGGTTTTCTCTGGCAAAGTCACACACAGATGTCGATAACATTTCATGTATTGTTAAACTAAACTGGTTATTTGTCTTACAGAGTAATAGTTATTGTCAGATTTAAGTGGTAACTAATGGAGCCAAGCAAAAAAAAGTAAATCAACAACTGTCATTGTCACCCAGTTCCAAAACTGACAAAATACTACTCTGAAGTTAAAATCGCTATGTTAAAACCTGTAATCCAGTCCCCATCACTCACTGCTGAAAGCTATAGTTTCCACAAGTCCATCACATGTTTTCTTCTATTTGCACTGTTTTATTAGCGCACTTGGAATTGGCAGTCAGGAAAAACGTGACAATGCTTAGATGACTACAGGCATAAGGAATTGTTATTTATTACAATTCTTTGTGCTGTACAATACAACTAAAATTAGCATTTTGTATGAGAAAATGAATCACTGTAAATAATTGTTATTGCTCATATCTATCTTTCTATCTGGAGGAATCGCAAAGCAGTATCAAAACAACAAGGGTTCATAGTCTCCCTGGCAAGAACTAATCATCCAGATATAAAATAAAAACAACTGGAGGCAATACTCCAATATAGTGTAAGGCCCCTTTCACATCAGCGGTAATCGCTGATCGCGGCAGTTGCGGTGAGAAAAACCGCAACTGCCGCGGTTAACGCATAACGGCCGCACTTGAAGTTCACTTTCGGCAAGCCCCATGCAATATCTATGGGCTTGCGGCAGGTGCGGCAAGTGCGGTATCGTTGCAGTTTCGGCACTTGCGGCAGATGCGGCCGCAAAAAAAACGCGGCCAGCCGCGTTTTTTTTCGCAGCCGCACCTGCCGCACACTTACCGCAAGCCCCATAGACATTGCATGGGGCTTGCCACAAGTGAACCACAAGTGCGGCCGTTATGCGGTAACCGCGGCAGTTGCGGTTTTTCTCACCGCAACAGCCGTGATCAGTGATTACCACTGATGTGAAAGGGGCCTAAAATGTGATAAAAATTCTATCTATCTATCTATCTATCTATCTATCTATCTATCTATCTATCTATCTATATCTATCTATCTATCTATCTATCGATCTATCTATCTATCTATCTATCTATCTATCTATCTATCTATCTATCTATCTATCTATCTACCAGAAAATATTCACTGCAGCACTCAATTACTACCAAAAATTTACACATGCTAATAAGCAGTTTATATTTGAGGAAAAAATTAAAAAACTTAAGTTTTTTTAAAAAAACTCAATATTCTTATCTTTTTTTTACTGGGGTTCTTGGTACATATATTGGCCAATATCTGTTTGCTCATCAACCACTCCACGGTGACCCCAGATCTGATGAGTCCTGCGCTGACATCCCTGTCTTCCTTGTCCTCCTTATCCCACTTCTAAGTGAGTGGACACCATCTCAATCTCAGACCACCTGGGGGCGATGAGGGTGCTAAGTGTAGCTGTGGAGCCAGCAACTCCACACATTAGACATAAACAGAAAAAAAACTGCACAGCACTCAAGATATAGTGTGAACTGGTGCAAGCCGCGATGCTGGAACAAACAACCAGAAACAATTCACTGAAGCACTCAGTTATCTCAGTAATCAGATATCATGAGTGCTGTGCAGTATCTATCTATCTATCTATCTATCTATCTATCTATCTATCTATCTATCTATCTATCTATCTCAGAAAAGCATAATTTTTTAGTGTGGCTTCATAGGGAACTATAGATCTAACAATATTTGGCAATTTAAAGTGTATCCGTCATTTAAATTTTAATTCAATAATAATGTAGAACAAGTGATTTTAATAAACTTTCAACTATACTTCATAAGAGAAATCTGGAAGAAAATCATTCAAAAACCTTCTAAAAGATGTCCCCCTTATTGTGTTTCTAAACCTCACATATAAGAGTGGGGGGTGGGCCCACACAGAGTGACTGGGTACTGCAGATCTGTGTATAGTCAGTTTACCTCAGATAAAGGGAGGCTTTCAGGCTGTCAGCAGTGCACAGGCTTCTGTGATTTTATCTACTGAATTCAGATCACGCTGATTGATGACATCACTATGCAGCAACGCTCACAGGACACAGTACCTCACTGTTAATACAGAGCAGTCGATGTGAATGCAAGAAATGAGATCACAGCAGCTTTGTGCTGAAAGCCTGACCTTCCATTGCCTGAGGTAATCTAATATATTCTTCATCTGAGAATGCTGTGTAGGCTTTGCCCCCCACTCTTATATTATTATATGGTCCTATTCAGTGTGCGAAGCTTGAAGACGGATCTCACTGAGAATTAGCATATGTGTGCTTCAGACACAGCCTAGTGGGGACATCTTCTAGAAGTTTTATGAACGGTTTTCTTCCAGATTTCACTTATGAAGTATTTTAAAAGTTTATTATAGTCACTTGCTCAACATTACTTTTAAATAAAAATTAAATAAAAATGTAATTGGCTGTTACACTTTAAGTGCTTTAAAACAGTGTTTCCCAACTCCAGTCCTCAAGGCACACCAACAGGTCATGTTTTCAGGATTTCCTTAGGATTGCATAGGTGATAATTTAATCACTTGCACAGGGGATAATTCCATCATCTGTCTAATGATAAGGAAATCCTGAAAACATGACCTGTTGGTGTGCCTTGAGGACTGGAGTTGGGAAACACTGCTTTAAAAGAAGAAAGACCTGATTCTTTTCTGAAGTCCACTTCAAAGATGAGGTAGAGAAGCAACCCTTTTTGTGGGAATGAGTGTAGATGGAATCTGGCATTAGGTTTTTGCTAAATCATCTTAGAGAAGCATTATATAGGCAAAGAGACCCTGAATCTAATGATGTATGACCTAGTTTACTGGGTGCAGCAGTTCTGCAACAATCAGAGTTTTTAGATTTAGCTTGCAATAGTGCTGAGAAAGCCTCACCCACACCAGGCGTTCAGAGTACATTGACTATGAATAGTGAACTGTTTATCAGATAAGGGTGTATGTCAGACCTCCAGACACGCGCTTCTGTATTGTAAACAATGATAATATCCTGGTGCTAAAATAATAACACTGGGGAACAATTTGGAAAACATTTTCTGTTGAGTTAGGTTTTTGAGTTGCTTTATATTAAAATTGGCATGCTGATTCCAAAAATGTAGTCAGTTTTTTTTCTAGCACGTCAAGTTTTTCCTCCACAACTTACCTGCCAGAGAAGCACAATTGCACTGATATCTGTAATAAGACTTGTTATCTGAGATATACCGTATATACTCGTGTATAAGCCGACACGTGTATAAGCCGACCCCCCTACTTTTGCCCCCAAAACCTGGGAAAACCTATTGACTCGTGTATAAGCCGAGGGTGGACTCCAGCACAGGTATACAGCCCCTAGCAGTGTGGTATACAGGCCCCCCAATGGTAGTATACAGCAGCCTCCCCAGTGGTAGTATACAGCAGCAGCCCCAGTGGTATATACAGCAGCAGCTCCAGCAGTTAGTATACAGCAGCCCCAGAGGTATATACAGCCCCAGTGGTAGTATACAGAATCCCCAGAGGTATATACAGCCCCAGTGGTAGTATACAGCATCCCCAGAGGTAGTATACAGCAGCCCCAGAGGTAGTATACAGCAGCCCCAAAGGTATATACAGCAGCCCCAGTGGTAGTATACAGCAGCCCCAGAGGTAGTATACAGCCCCAGTGGTAGTATACAGCAGCCCCAGAGGTAGTATACAGCAGCCCCAGAGGTATATACAGCCCCATTGGTAGTATACAGCAGCCCCAGAGGTATATACAGCCCCAGTGGTAGCATCCAGCAGCCCCAGAGGTATATACAGCCCCAGTGGTAGTATCCAGCAGCCCCAGAGGTATATACAGCCCCAGTGGTAGTATACAGCAGCCCCACAGGTATATACAGCCCCAGTGGTAGTATACAGCATCCCCAGAGGTAGTATACAGCAGCCCCAAAGGTATATACAGCAGCCCCAGTGGTAGTATACAGCAGCCCCAGAGGTAGTATACAGCCCCAGTGGTAGTATACAAAACTTGGCTTATACACGAGTATATACGGTATATATATATATATATATATATATATATATATATATATATATATATATCCTTTGTAAAAAACATGATAGTGTTAAAAAACATATTTGTCATGCCTATTTCTTATATATTTCATTTTTTGTTCATATTTGTACTATTTAAAAAAAAAAAAACACTTTTTAGGTACAGTAGTTTACATATTTTTGAGAAGACAAAAATCCTATAGTTCAAAAACTTGACGTGATAGAGAAAAACTGAGATCATTTCTGGATTCAGCATCCAAAAATTAATTAAGAACAGTTGTCTGACCTAACTCCTAAAAAACTGTGTTCCCCAGTGTAATTGCAAGTGAACAACAGTATTGAACCTCCTCTTATGACTAATTTTGCTCTGATAGTAGGGGGAGTACCTAGCAGAGCTCATTTCTTATTAGAAGACCCTGCTCCAGGTCTCTCCATAACTCAATTGGGATTATGGAATGACAGTACATTTACTCCTCCTAAAACATACCAGTCCACAGAAGCATTCATTGATTTAGTTGATAGAGGTATAAAGGACACTATTCAGCAACAATGCCTTGATCATTCACCAGCACACCAAAATCTTTTCAACAATGAAAACAATCTATTAGTTTTCTAAAAATATAACTAAGGCTGGGGTCACAGTAGCATTTTTTACAAGCGTTTTTGGAGACCTGCGTTTTCAAAAACGCATGTAAAAAACGCACCCATAGGCCCCCATGTTAAAAAACGCATGTCCTAATAGCAAAAAAGCATGTGTGACAGTACCGTGCGTTTTTGGTGCATTTCCAAAAACGCATGCGTTTTTTAATATGGGGCCTTATGGGAAACGCATGCAAAAACGCATGTACAATTAGTGCCATTCAAAAACGCATGCGTTTTCCATAGGAGCCCATGTTAAACGCAAGCGTTTTAGAAAACGCATGCGTTTTTTTTAACATGGGCTCCTATGGAAAACGCATGCGTTTTTGAATGGCACTAAATGGTACTAATTGTACATGCGTTTTTGCATGCGTTTTCCATAGGGGCCCATGTTATAAAAACGCATGCGTTTTCTACAAAAATGCATGCGTTTTTCAAAACGCACAAAAAAAATTGTACATGCACTATTTTTGGGTGCAGATTTAAAAACGCAGCCAAAAACGCAGGGAGCCATCACACACCTTAAAAAACTCATACTGACATGACAAAACGCATGTTAAAACGCATGAGTTTTTAAAAGGCACTAAAAAACGCATGTCAACTGTGACCCCAGCCTAAATCAGAATTAAACCTGCCCACAAAAGGGGAGCAATTGTAGTGATATACCCAACAAACGGCTGAACTGTGAAGGAGGTGCAGGCCTGGATGTTATGGTGGGTTGACAAACATGTGGTGTGCTCTATGTCTGTGATTGGTCAAAACCATTAGGCGTGTCCACTTGTGTAATAGCTGAGGATCTGTCAGTTGCCCCGATAGTAGCTTGTAAACAAGTGGAGGTCCTGCGGCTGGACACCTGTTGGAAAACACCATGCTGACGGAGGATGAAAAGCAGCAGATGCATTTGATGTGGTGGATGGTTTTCATAGAGGCACCCAAGGCACAGTATTACCGCAGTACTTTTTCCAGACTAACGCATGGTGCTGGTGGTTCATGCATGCAGTAGTCAAATTGTGGAGGTTTTCGCCTCTACTCAATTTGTGGCCACAAATTTTGCAAATAATGTGAATTGGGTCATCTTTTGCAATGTCAAAAAAGGTCCAGGCTAGGCAACCCTTCCCACCTTAGACAAGTGCAGTCCCACGGTTGCTGCTCTTCCAAGACAGAGTTGTTTTGCTTTAAGCCATCAGTCTCTGTGTGGAAACACATAACTTAACTTCTTCGTTTTCCTCCTCCTCCTATTCTGTTGAGCTACTCAGCTGCATTACTCTGGGTTCATTCCAAATGAGATCTAGAACCTCATTATCATCATCCTCCACTCCTTTCCATGAGAGTTACCCTACTCCACTTTCTGTCCTTAATGCACAGTACAGTGCATGTGTTCCTTAAGTATCTGAGTCTCATCATCATCAACATCTCCACCCCATAGTTGAGAATCACACATTACAGGCCAAAAAAAAACTTTTTTAGGAGAAACTGAAGGATTTGAGATTCACATGTTACAAGCAAAAAAGTGCCTTTTTAGGGGAAATTGGTGGACTTGGCAATCCCTTCCTGTGTGCAAAAAACAAGACTTTAGTAGAATTACATTTGTTCTCAGTACAAAATGCCTATGTCTGGATGCACACTTTCACCCTCCTATTCTAGCAAAAAAGTGATAGATTATCTAGCTATTTGTGTAACATGAATGCAGCAGCACAAAGTAGCACGGAGCAGCAGCAGTACTGTCTCTAACCAGTAACACTCTGAAAATGGTGACGATAGCAAATGGCCACTTCTTATATCCCTAGGGACATGTGACTTCATCAGCCATCAGCCAATGAAAGAACCTAGCCAATGACACAAGCCTATGGGTCTTCAACTTGTGGATGTTTATGCGCCCTGGTTGGTTGCAGACCAGGAACATCCACATAGAAAATGCAGGGGAAAAATGGAGTCTGACACTACTCTGATGTCTAGACACCCACTACCCTCATCAAACACGTCCCGCCCGCTTTCCCACACTGTCAGAATATACAAGAAAAGTATAACTAAAATGCAATAATGCTTTTTTTTAATCCTATCACTCACCAAACAAATTTGCTTTCACCTACTTTTTGGGAAATTGCTCAGGCGTGCCGAACCCGAACTGAATCGGCCACATTAAGTTGAATTTGAGATTAGTGAACATTTTCCTGCATCGTTAGCTCATCTCTAGTCACGACCCAGCCCAGGGTACATTGTTCATTAAAGTGGTTACAACAAGACCCTTACATTTATTCTTGGGCAAAGTAATCTGAGAGCCTCATCTCTTCCACAAATGGCAGGGCCCGGGGTGGTTCATGCATATAAGGATACTTGCTAAGAGGGGGTAGAAGGCCCCACGTGGCACTCTCCCAGTCAAAGGCCTCTGATGAGGGTGCTATGGAAAGCAGATAAACAAGAGCTTTTAGCACTATTACCTCCTCATCATCCTTCTTCTCCGCTACTTGCCGATCCATTCACTGAAGGTTTAATAAACCAGGCATGATTTTGGATCTGGCCTCTGATCTCTGAAGGTCCCGACTGGCATACAGAACAGCTCACCTCCTCCCGACTCTGAGCTGTGTTCCAGTGGGTCCTCTTCAGGCATGCGGGGCCAGCACTGAAACCAGGTTTTGCTGAAAATTAGACCGGGTGTGTGGTCCTACTCTAGCTCATCTATGTAGGCATTTACTCTGTAGGCTGCTCCAGTTGCAGTTAAACACCCTCAGCGCCTGGGGTGTTTAAGGAAAATCATCCACTCCAGATCCAGAGCTGGCGTCTCGGTGTGGATCCATCAGGTCTCCAGGGTGTGGACTTCAGGCACACAGTACACCTTGTTGCTGCACTGTACTGAAATCCCAAGATGGTGCCTGCCTATGCAGTGACATGTCTTTCATTTCCCGAGGGTCCTGCATCTTTCAGCACCAAGACACAATCACTTAGGAGATATTATTGTTTGTCCAATCTTGTTGCCT
This sequence comes from Allobates femoralis, assembly GCA_033576535.1. Lineage (NCBI taxonomy): Eukaryota > Metazoa > Chordata > Amphibia > Anura > Aromobatidae > Allobates > Allobates femoralis. Next base: position 334,775,610 of record JARQOC010000001.1, on the reverse strand, counting down.
AGCACCTCATTAATCCCTTCATGTGGTGGGCTGGAGAAGGCACCTGACTTACAAATTCCATTCACTATGCCACAGCTAACACCTGGGTTTGTGGTTATGGGTATTGATTATTGAAACCTAACATATTGGAGGAAAGATAAAAAGAAAATAGTTTTTTTCAGCTTACTGTCAATTCATCTGGAATGTTGAATAATGCTAGTGGTCAATGCACGTACAGGTTCAAAATTAATTCTAATAAACACACTTGTTTATATGCCAAATGTGTATTCTAAACATATGGAAAGAGAGGAAGTAAAAGTATTGCATTTTAAGAAGCAATATCCATATTATTGTTTTATGAGTGTGAACAGACCTATAAGACCGTGTATATTAAACTTAGGCTAGGGTCACATTTGGAATGTTGCATCCGTTTTGAGGGATGCATTTAAGGATGTTTTTTTCTTCCCTTGCCATTCCCATGACATGTGTGTTCATTTCTAACACATGTGTTAACTCATGGTACATATATGAACTGAATCGTCAAACTTCGTGCCGAATTTGAAATTGGCAAACCTTGTTTGGAAAATTTCACTCATCACTGCTCAGAACATGGCGACAAAAAAGCTACTTATTACAAAATAAAACATATTTACTTTGTGATAGTTGTACTTGCATAAGAATTAATCCATCTTAGGGTGTCATGACATCTGCATTTTTTTCTGGCTCCTGATCTTGGTGCCAAAAGTATCAGAGTGTCATATCCTAGTCATGCGTTTTGACACCCATATGACATGTGAATGTCATACGGCTGTCATGAGGATGACATGCACATGATATGCCAGTGTGCGGCTTCCCAGCACCTAGCATCCATATGTCATGCGCATGTCATAAGTTTGTGCAGCATGGTAAGCAGTGAGGTCCCAAGAAGACACCATTGCAATAGTAACTGCTAGCTAGCCATTACTATGGTAATGTGGTCCTCAGATGACTTCACTTACTCGCTGCTTACACCACCGCTATCCCTATGGATCCTGAATGACCGAGGGGATAGGAGCAGGGTAAACAGGGAGTAACTGAGGTCACCAGAGGATACTGTTGCCGTAGTAACTGCTATCTAGTGGTTAGTATGGCAACGGTATCTTCGGGTGACTTCACCCCTTACCATGCTGAAGGTCTACGCTCAGTCATTCAGTGATCAGAGACCATGAAGAAAGGATGTGTTCTTAATTCCCTGAGTCTCTTATGTAGCAGAGCTGTGTGTGTCCAGCAAGAGAGAAGAAGAGGTTCGTGGAGGCATATGAGGATCTACAGGTTAATAAGTCCCTAAGTGTCTCTGTATTTTTAATTGGAATAAAATGATTTGTCTCTGTGTTGTTTTAATATTTATTTGAGATTGTTAATGAACGGATCTAACTTGGCATGACATTAAGAATCTCAGGGCTTAATATCAGCTTGCAATACAAAGCTGGTATTAACCCCTTATTAGCCAGAATGCCACTTGAACCAGGGCCACTAGAAGAACCTGGTAAAGTGCCTGGAAATGGCGCCAAGAAGAATGTGCCATTTTCAGCAAAGGCTACTGGCTGCTATTCTTTAGCATGAGGGGGTCTTAAAGAGTGGCAGCTCACAACTGTCTGCTTTACCTGGGCCATACTTAAAAATACTGTGAAGCCCTATGTGTTTTTTTTTTATTAATTATTTATTCATTTAACTCACTATGATGACAGGTTAGTTGCCATACACTAATTTGTATGGCAACCAAGCACAATTAATGTCCAGACTGATGAAATGCAGTCTGATTGCAGCAACCAATCACAGACGCTCTCAGAGTGGGAGCATCTGTGATTGGCTGTTGCCAGTCAATGCGGTGAATATGCATGAAGCTTAATCGACGTCTATCTATCTATCTATCTATCTATCTATCTATCTATCTATCTATCTATTTTTTTTTACTTTTTACTGCATGGAAATATCCATGCTAAAATCGCTGTCAGTGTGCATTGTGTATGGTGTACAATGTTTTCATCTCACCTGTACACTTGCATTGGCGGAATCTCAGCTTGATCAAGAGACATACACAGCATGCTGTAAATTTTTTCTCAGCACGTTTCTTGCAGATGAAAAATTTGTAGATATGCCTGGCACTGTAGTTGAATATGGTTGTGGGTGCAACCTGATATTTTATCAGATTGCACTCGCAGACCATTTCTGCAGATATGAGTGCACCCTAGTCACTACTACCACATGTGAAAAATAAAAAATGAACTATCCCTGTTTGTTTTTTCTATCTCCCAACTATCCGTATAAACAAAGACAAAAAAAGGGGGGGACAAGAGGCGCAATAGTGCCCTTATCACTAGACACTAGGACGTACAAGTGGTGAAAAAGGCAATTCACTCACCTATTTCAGTTGTGTTACCCACAACTGGTTTGAAGGCTCATAGATAAGTATCCTGATGGCTGCTGCAGGACTCCCACCGGCTCCACGCACGTGGAGATGTATCAAACAGAATGGGGAAAAAACGGTGTCATCCGGTCCCCGCTGCCAGATCCATTCACATCAAAGAATACCAATAATCGATGTTGAGATCCAAATCTTCCTTTATTCACCTCCTACGCGTTTCAGTGCCCACATGGGGCTACATAGGAGCAGAGCACAGTTGTTGATAAGCTGTGGCTCCTCTACCTCTTCTCTGTCCTCTGACAGAGAAGAGGTAGAGGAGCCACAGCTTATCAACAACTGTGCTCTGCTCCTATGTAGCCCCATGTGGGCACTGAAACGCGTAGGAGGTGAATAAAGGAAGATTTGGATCTCAACATCGATTATTGGTATTCTTTGATGTGAATGAATCTGGCAGCGCGGACCGGATGACACCGTTTTTTCCCCATTCTGTTTGAACTATCCGTATAAGACTCGGTTCACATTTATCATTTCCTCTCCGCTTAGCACTTACTTTGGGGTAAAAGCTATGATTTAGACAAAACACCAGACTGAACCACTCACTATAATGAGGCATATTGAGTCACTTTAAACTTCATCTTCTCTTTGTTTTGACAGTGTCCAATCATGTTAGGTGACTTTTTAGCGCACAGGTATGGATGTCCACAGTTCTGTGCATGCCTAAAAAGATGGCCATGAATGAAACAGAAGGCAAACGGAATCCAAAGTAATTCCACCTGCCTCGTTAGTGTGAAGGTTTCCTTTAGGGGAATTGCCTGAATCAAATTTTTTCGGGTTTACAAGGAAACCCCTATGTAAGTGCTCAAAGCAAAACACAAGAATTTCATCCAAGCCTCTTGCTGAAAGTGATCAAAAAACAGTCTGTATCCCTAATGGTACCTTTACACGCTGCTACAGGATGGTGGAAACAACCGGGTAGATGAGACAAATGTATCTTGCACCGCCAAATCAATCCGAGGTAGCGGCGTGTATAGACGGTTGTTTCCACCCGTCACTTGCGGCACCTGTTTCAGAGCAGTGCTCTAAAACAGGTTGATTTCAAGGCGATGGTAGCGGCCTGTATCGGCTTGTAAATAAACAACAAGAGGGTTGTTTCGACACCTTGCTATCTACCTGGGGTGTGACACAGGCTTCGGGAAACCGCCCCCCTTCAGCGATCATTGGAGGAAGCTCCTGCGTTACGATTGGTAGACCCTGCATAGGGCGGCATATTTAAGGAGCTGACCAGTCACACTACACAATTGCTCGTGCGTCACGTATTAGTCAGCCTCCTGCGCTGGCTGGCCAATCATGATGCTATTGCGTTGTCCTATCAGCGTACGAAATTCTCGTAATCCACAATTCTGGCACACCTATGTGTTGTTCCAGCTGCACCAGGTCCTCCCATATTACCCTCTGTAGTGGCGTGTAAATGAGGTAAGGTGCTTTTCAGAAGGTAACTTTAGGCACCCGGCGGTGTATCCAGAGATAGATTCAACCTTCTGTAAAGCACCTTATAGCGGCATGTAAAGACGGTGCGGGTACCGTTTGTAACTATTTGTGCGTGCTCGTGCACGTGAAGCACCCAGTTGTTTCCACCATCCTGTAGCGGCGTGTAAAGGTACCATAAATGTTACCACCAAAATCCCTAACTTGTCCTACAAAAAACAGTCTCTACTCAGGTCTGTCATATGTCACTGAATATACAGGTGCATCTCAATGAATTAGAATATCATCAAAAAGTTAATTTTATTTCAGTAATTCAATACATAAAGCGAAACGCATATATTATATAGCGTCATTACAGAGTGATCTATTTCAAGTGTTTATTTATGTAAATGTTGATGATTATGGCTTACAGCAAATGAAAACCCAGAGGTGATTAATTATCTCAGAAAATTATAGTAGAATATGCACTGAGATGATCAGGAGCCTGGGTATAGGATACATATAATGTATGACTCTCTGTAGGATATTCGCTCTGTTATGCCTTGAAGCCAAGTGCAGGATTATTCCAGTGCAGAGTTCCATATAAACAGGTCCACAGTGGTTCCATCTGTAGCAAGGTATGATTTATTTAGCTAACTTAATTCCACAGCACATGTCCTTACTGCCCTACAGTGGCTCAGAAACTAAATTCCTTAAAGGTACCTTTACACGCCGCAACTATCAATGGCGATCGGTAGCAACCGTACGCGCAGGTGCACATTTTTAAGGGTTGCTAACGATCGCCGATGCCGCATGTACACGCCGCAATTGCGTCGTCAACCCAAGGGAACGTGGTTCATCGGAAGTTGAGACTGATCCTGCGGGAAACATCCGGGTGAATTCCGTCGCCGCTTTACACGCCGCAACCACCAAGGGAATGTGGGTGTACCTGTGCAGCGCCGCAAGAACATAGCCGTTTGTGATTTATAAACATTATCAGCCTGGTGCCTGAGCTTTGGTAGCGGTTCTACAAGACCGTCATTTTATTATCTTGCAAACTAACCCACAGTGGATATATACCTCCAAGACTGTTGGAACACAAAAATTGATGGTATGGTGTGGTATATGGGGTAAAAAGATATTGGGGTCATTCTTCATCAATGGAAACCTCAATGTCACTGGATATCTGAAATTGCTACATGATTCAGATATCCAGTGGCATTGAAGTTTCCATTGCTGAGGAATGGCCTCACTATCTTTGTAGCCCATATACAACAACATACCATCAATTTTTGTGTTCCAACAGTCTTGGAGGGATCTATCCACTGTGGGTTAGTGTCAGACCAATAGCGGTGGTTTTAATTGTTAACTTCACCATTCACAAGAAAGTTTGCCTCATCACTCATCTGTAGGCAATTGTCTATGCTGTGAAGATACGAGATGTGCAGTATCTGAAACAACAGATACTGGAAGCCTGTGCTAGCATTTCTTTTGCGGTGTTGCTATTAGTGTGTCAAGAGTGGGAGAAGAGGGTTGCATTGACATTTTAACACAATGGGCAGCACTTTGAACACATGGCTCACGTGTTGAATCTGGTTGTCCAGCAATTTTTGACACACTATCCTGGCCAACACAACAAGGACTTGGTCCTCCTGGGTGTGCAAGACACATGAGCACCTTCTTGCTGCACTACCTGCAACCTGACCCTCGGATTGTGCGAATTAGGAGTAATGCAGACTACAGGGTTGCCACACTATTAGATCGCCGGTACAAAAGCAAATTTGCTGAAAGGGACTCACGCATGCAGGACTATCAGCAGATACAAAATCTCAGATCGGCTTTTCCACAAACCACCAATGGTAGTAGTAGACAGAGTGAATCTCACAGTTCCAACTTGTCAACCGTGGGACTGTTGCGTCATCATCACTCACACTGTACCAGTAACACCGTATTTGATGATGGTACCAGCAATTTTGTGGCCTCGTTTCAAGATTTTTTCAGATCATCATTTTCAAGGCCTGAAGACATGAGAAGTCTGACACATAGTCAACGCATGGAGCGGATGGTACACAAGTATCTCCAACTTAACATCGATGCAATGACTGAGGAACTGGAGCCTTGCTCATTTTGGGCTTCCAAACTGGAAAAATGGCCTGCTGGTTGTGTGCTGACAGATTTGCGCACGCATCTGTCCACCCAGAATGTGGACAGACTAACATTCATAAAGATGAACAAGGCATGGATCCGCAAAGACTTTTCTACCCCTGTGTCATCCTGGGGAGACTAAAGCCTTGTGGATTTTTTCCTAAAAGTAACCATTTAAAGTTTGCAACTGTGGTGCAATTGATGCCACCTAAGTGGTGTCTGTGCCCAAATTTTTTTTAAAAAGGGAGACTATTCTTGTAGTCCCTTAAATGTGACACAATACTCATCGTCTGCATGAGGCCTTACGTGTAGTGAGGAAAAATGTCACAAAATACTCATCGTCTGAACATGGCGTTACACATACTGAAGTAAAAATCAAGCAATACTCATCGTTTGAACGTGGCCTTACAGATACAGATGTAAAAATCAAGCAATACTCATCGTCTGCATGATGCCTTACAAATACTGGAGTAAAATTGGATTTTCGAAGGGAATGACATGCCTATATCTGTGTCTCCACCTCGTTTTACTCGTCCATCTCTTTTCTTTTTGCGTATTTTTATGTACTTGTCACTTTTCCATGTGTTTGTTGTATCTTCTGAGAAGTGTGTCACCTTTTGGACACCTTAGAAGTTGTTTTCAATGTGTTCTGTATGTGTTAGCATATGTTTGTTTTTTCCTGCCATTGTTTTCAATGATATTCGACGGACGGTGTTTGACGAACATTCGACAAACAAACCCCCAATTCGACAAACCGAATCAAATTCAAACACTAGGGTGGTGGATCATCTCTAATATTCAGTGACTGGTTCCCTTTGACTTTATCCGGCCTACTAGGCACAAACAGGTGTCTGACGTATCTCTCTGTTTTTTCTATAGTACGCTACAAAACTAATGGTGGTCCCACCTGTGTGTGGCGGAGCATGACTTTTATGGGAACGCTTGCATAAGCTTTGACTTCATGTGGCCTTCTAGGCCTAAACAGATCTCTCACCTACCTCTGTTTTTTCTATAGTACACCACAAAAATAATAGTGGTCCCACCTGTGTGTGGCGGGGCATGACTTTTATGGGAACGCTTGCACAAGCTTTGACTTCATGTGGCCTTCTAGGCCTAAACAGGTCTCTGACCTACCTCTCTGTTTTTTCTATAGTACTCCACAAAAGTAATGGTGGTCCCACCTGTGTGTGGCGGGGCATAACATTGACGAGTGCGCTTGCATGAGCTTAGAGGGGATCCGGCCCACTAGACCAATTCATATCACTGACCTACCTCTGTAGTTTTTACTGTAATACTCCACAAAATGTTTAGTTGCTGAGCAAGCTTTAACCAAGAAATGCTAGGCCAGGTCCTGTTCCAGACCCTGTGCCATGCATGCAAGCTGGGCCATTGAGCAATTTTGGGTCTGGGAGAATTAATGCCATTTTGTTGTAGGTGTGACCCTTTGAAAGGAGTAAGGATTCTTGTTGGAGTCCCCTTGCTATGTTTTACATGATTTAAGAAGGGTGTGACTTGTCCATACCTGTGTCTCATTCTCCTTTTACTCTTCACCTCTTTTTACTTAATGAAGAAAACGTAAGCTACTTAGCCTGTTACTATTTGTACTGTGTTTGAATTGTCACTTTTTGTGGTGTTTGTTGTCCATTCTGAGTAGTTTGGCAGCTTTTGGAGCCCTTTGAAGGTGTTTTCTATGTGTTGTCTGTAGCCTGCCATTGATTTCAATGGGGTTTGCGTTGTTCGTCGAACATTCAACGAAGAAATCTCAAATTTGATGAATCGAATCAAATTCGAACATTAGGGTGGTGGCTCATCTCTACTCATTATGACGCTTCATAAATTCTCATTGTAAAAGCAACTTCCTGCTCCCACATTATTCCCAGTGTGAGCCAGTAATTTGGAATAGAAACATGAGTGAAAAGAGGACAAAAGTGTCACCAAAGAGTGGGGAAGATGGTAATCGGTAAATATATTATGACCTTTCCAGTACATTACACACATACTGTATTTACACAGGTTTAGATAATAAAAAATATATATTCTTAGTGCGTCTTTAATCACGAGAAAACTTCCCAGCCAAATAATCTTTGTATATCCTGAAAAAATCAGGACTTAGCTGTAAGCACTTTAAAAGAACAGAGCTTAAAGTACGATCTAAAATCACATTAACGTATTAGATGCTTTCCTGAGTATTAGATAAATATCATAGGTTAAGGAAATTCTCATTATCTTCCTTTTCTCTTTGTCTCTACATTTTACTGTAAAAGGAATCAATGAAGCGTAAATGCAAAGTATATCTAATAGTCTGTTCAGTGTTTCCTCTTAGACTTATGCTGACTGATACACAAATAAACTCAGTTTTATGCTAACTGAAGCCACAGATGTTTCTCGGTATTGATCTCCAGTAGTAATGATCTGTAAGCATCTTATAGCACATATGGGAAATTTTGTAAAAGCAGAAGGCTTAAGACTCCAATCTTTATTGCTAGCAGCCAACAAACTTTCATGTCTCCAAGTAGCCACACTTATCAAAAACTCATAAATTATTTAGCTTTTTAATTAAAAGAAAGTTTTAGTAACTGCTTGCCACTGTTCCTAAACATCTGCCAGAATGAGCTAACGATTCTGATAACATCCACATTACAATAAAATAACTATATAAAGATTGGAGAACATTTACTAACATTGTGGGAATACTCAAATCACATAAATAACATGTTTGTGTAAACTAAACTTCTGCTTAGATTTTGGGACCAGTATATGTAAAAAATATTGTAACGCCAGACCGGCATCCCTACATTGTTAAGCTTCCTCCACCCTGCAAGGTCGCATCAGCTTCCTGCTTCCAGGGCCTGCGAAAGCCGAGGGGTCGCATGCTCTTTTCCCTCTTCTTAAAAGGGCAGCCCCCTTAATCTGGAAGTGCCAAGAAATTCCCCTGCAGTCTTCCAAGACTTCATGAACGGCATCTTTCAGTATGCTCTCTACTCATATACTTCTCATATACCTGAATGACATCCTAGTGTTCTATCCTGATCTGCCCACACACAGGAGGAATGTTCACCAAGATCTGCAGAGACTGAGGGAAAACTGTCCTTAGGCCAAGTTTGAAAAATATATTTTCAAGCATTCCTCTCTTTCTTTTCTGGGGTACATAATCTCTGATATTGGACTAAAAATTGATCCTGTGAGGATGTCTGTGATCCTTAAGTTGCTTCATCCTAACAATATGGAAGCTATCCAGTGATTTCTGGGATTCACAAATAACTACCATCAGTTTATACCACACCTCTGATTCCGAACCGCTCCAATCACTGCCATAATTCACAAGGTCGTTAGTCCTCAGCTGTGGACTCTGGGGGCTGAAAATGCTTTTATCTCCCTAAAGCAGGGCTTCTCATCGGCTCTAGTGCTGCTCCAACCCAAGATCAGTACATAGTCCTTCTTAGAGGTGAATGCTTTTTCCTCTGGGGCCTTCCTCATACAGAAATCTCCCACAAGGCAAATGAGAACCTGCAGTTTTGTTTTCAAAGTCTATTATACTCCAGAACACAATTATTAATTTGGCTAGGGACAGTTGTTGGTGACTAGGATGACTTTAGAGGAGTGGAAATAGCTACTAAAAGTGGCAATCCATCCTTTTGTCATTTATGAGTACATCATCATATCATGTACATAGACTAGAAGAGCTTGGACTACTTGCCATCCACAAAGAGACTGAATCAATGCTAAGCTAGATGGTCATTGTTCTTTGCTTATTTTGACTTTGTACTCTATTTTTGGCCAGCAGACAAGAATGTCAAAATGGATGTGCTTTTCAGGTCCTTTGTATCAACCGACTAAGATAAGGAAACTCAACCCATCAATTAACTCTCCAAGATGCTTACTGTGGCTCCCATAAAGTAATTTTGGGTTCCACTTGGAAAGTCCTTCATCACATAAGCAGACCAGAAGCTATTTCTACAGCGGGGTACCTTGACTAAATGTTTGGTAGAAGAAGATGGCTCTTCTCACCTCTCTCAAGGTATTATTGATGGCCAATCTTGCAGTAGGACTTCATGGACTTCGTCTTTGCCTGTCCGTCATGTGCTCAGAAAAAGACCCCAAAGCAGCTTCCATCAGGTCTTTTACAACCACTCTCTGTGCCATCTGGTCCCTTGCAGTAAATCACAATGGATTTCATTACTGACTTTCTGGTGTCCTCCAGTTGCACCGCTATCTGGGTGGTAGAGGATGGTTTTTCTAAAACACCAAAGCCCCGCACATTTTTGGAAATTATTTATTTATTTAGTTATTTATTTAACACACTATGATGGCAGGTTGGTTGCCATACACTAAAGTGTATGGTAACCAAACACAATCACCGTACAGATTGAGGAAATGCACTCTGATTGCAACAGCCAATCACTAATGATCATATAGTGTATAGCAACCAACCTGCCATTATAGTGTGATACAATTTTTTTATAGCAGCCCTAACAGTGTATTGTGCCATGAATTTTGCCACATAACTGTATATTAAATTACTTGATTACCCTGCTCCTTAGGTGCTAGCCTGCCATCTTGGGTGCTAACTATTTGTAATTGTCCCTATCCTCTGTTTTTTAACTAATAAATATGCACTTTCCACTTTGAACAGACATATGGTTGTATGTTATGTATTGGGTTTATCTGTGCCTTAGGCGCAGCCGGTTTTATCCACGGGTGGATGTTCCCCTTGATTTTATGGGGTACAAGTTAACATCCTCAATGAAGGTTAATAAGTGTGTAGAATAACGTAGAACCAAATAATTAGTGCATTTACCCAAATGCTTCTGTCCTACGTAAAGCATTACTGAACATTTGCTGAATTTCCTGAATTTTCAGCAAAACATTCAAATTCGAGGTGCTCCACCAACAATGTCAAATTCGGTCCTAATTTGAGATTGGCAAACATATTCGAGCAAAGTTCGCTCATCAATAATGCTGACAAACTTTTGCTGGTTTTGGTGTGTTTTCTTTTACTATGGGGCACACCTCTTGCATTGAGTGACACGATTCAGACCCGAGCAATCAGTACTGGTGTGAATGTTTGCACACTATTGTTTCCTAATGCCTAGCTGCCAGTTAAAAATGTTTAAGAACTGAGTTGCGGATACTTAGTTGCAGTCATTATTGAAGTGTGACATGTTAACATGAAACATAATGATGAAAATAAATAAGTTCATTCAGGTCACCATTTACCACCAATTAATATGGAATGCTGAATTAGACTATTGGGCACTGAACACTGCAGGGATGCCTGAAGGACAACTGTAATATGCATTAACTTAAAATGTGAGCCCCAAAGGGACGGTGTTGCAAATGGATGTAAAGTGCTATATAAATAAATACATATTAGTAGTGCTATTATGATTATTATGACTAGGGATGAGCGAGTCTACTCGCTAGGACTCGTTACTCGGCGATTCTTAAGGGACTCGCTGGACTCGGGAATCGGCGAGTCTTTTAGCGAATACTCGCTCAGTAACGAGTCCAATGCAAGTGAATGGCAATCTTAGTTTTGTCATAGTTTACTTTCTCTCACTCGCTAGACTCGCTAGACTCGCTCTATCACATCGCTATATAGCTTGAATCTCCCCAAACAGCAGCGAGTCTGAGCGAGTCTACGAGTCCGAATCCTAGCGAGTCTGCGATTCCGAGTCCTGTATTCTCTATTCGGGACTCGCGAATCCAGAATCTTTTATGTTACTAGTCAGCATTGCGTGTTAGGTCAGAAAACTTGTGAAGATAGCCAATCATAGTCAGTAATGGCATAGCAGCTTTGGTTGTGTCAGGACTATGATTGGCTGCTGTCCATCGTGATGCCTATGTCATCTATGACAAGGCAAGGCAGTATATAAGGCTTGCCCCCGCCATTTTGGGCACATTGCTGAGAAGAGCTGACCTAGTGCAGGGAGACTTGGAGCAGATCTAGGGACAGTTAGGCAGTGTAGGAGTCACATATAACCCAAAAGTTCTTTTCAGAACTAACAGGACGCAGTGTAGGAGTCAAGATTCCTCACACATAACCCAAAAGTTCTTTTCAGAACTACCAGGACGGAGGATTGCTGTACAGGACTGTAAGGAAGGGGAGATAGGAGCAGCCTTACAGTGAATCCAGCACCATCCTCAGAGCTTAGTTCACCCAGCTTTCCGCAGAGCTGTAATCCTAAGCTTTTTCTTATTTTTGGCACTAGTCTACCAAATAATTTTGGTGCCATTTTTCACACAAAAAATTTCCTGTGCCAGTGCGTAGCTGTACGGTGTCCTGCCTGCAGCTCGCACGGTACTTGTAAACTTGCACGCAGCCAGCACCGCAGCCTAAGTGTGCCTGGTTGTGCGTACTAAACAATTTTTTCCTGTGCCAGTGCGTAGCTGTACGGTGTCCTGCCTGCAGCTCGCACGGTACTTGTAAACTTGCACGCAGCCAGCACCGCAGCCTAAGTGTGCCTGGTTGTGCGTACTAAACAATTTTTTCCTGTGCCAGTGCGTAGCTGTACGGTGTCCTGCCTGCAGCTCGCACGGTACTTGTAAACTTGCACGCAGCCAGCACCGCAGCCTAAGTGTGCCTGGTTCTGCGTACTAAACAATTTTTTCCTGTGCCAGTGCGTAGCTGTACGGTGTCCTGCCTGCAGCTCGCACGGTACTTGTAAACTTGCACGCAGCCAGCACCGCAGCCTAAGTGTGCCTAGTTCTGCGTACTAAACAATTTTTTCCTGTGCCAGTGCGTAGCTGTACGGTGTCCTGCCTGCAGCTCGCACGGTACTTGTAAACTTGCACGCAGCCAGCACCGCAGCCTAAGTGTGCCTGGTTGTGCGTACTAAACAATTTTTTCCTGTGCCAGTGCGTAGCTGTACGGTGTCCTGCCTGCAGCTCGCACGGTACTTGTAAACTTGCACGCAGCCAGCACCGCAGCCTAAGTGTGCCTGGTTCTGCGTACTAAACAATTTTTTCCTGTGCCAGTGCGTAGCTGTACGGTGTCCTGCCTGCAGCTCGCACGGTACTTGTAAACTTGCACGCAGCCAGCACCGCAGCCTAAGTGTGCCTGGTTGTGCGTACTAAACAATTTTTTCCTGTGCCAGTGCGTAGCTGTACGGTGTCCTGCCTGCAGCTCGCACGGTACTTGTAAACTTGCACGCAGCCAGCACCGCAGCCTAAGTGTGCCTGGTTGTGCGTACTAAACAATTTTTTCCTGTGCCAGTGCGTAGCTGTACGGTGTCCTGCCTGCAGCTCGCACGGTACTTGTAAACTTGCACGCAGCCAGCACCGCAGCCTAAGTGTGCCTGGTTGTGCGTACTAAACAATTTTTTCCTGTGCCAGTGCGTAGCTGTACGGTGTCCTGCCTGCAGCTCGCACGGTACTTGTAAACTTGCACGCAGCCAGCACCGCAGCCTAAGTGTGCCTGGTTGTGCGTACTAAACAATTTTTTCCTGTGCCAGTGCGTAGCTGTACGGTGTCCTGCCTGCAGCTCGCACGGTACTTGTAAACTTGCACGCAGCCAGCACCGCAGCCTAAGTGTGCCTGGTTGTGCGTACTAAACAATTTTTTCCTGTGCCAGTGCGTAGCTGTACGGTGTCCTGCCTGCAGCTCGCACGGTACTTGTAAACTTGCACGCAGCCAGCACCGCAGCCTAAGTGTGCCTGGTTCTGCGTACTAAACAATTTTTTCCTGTGCCAGTGCGTAGCTGTACGGTGTCCTGCCTGCAGCTCGCACGGTACTTGTAAACTTGCACGCAGCCAGCACCGCAGCCTAAGTGTGCCTGGTTGTGCGTACTAAACAATTTTTTCCTGTGCCAGTGCGTAGCTGTACGGTGTCCTGCCTGCAGCTCGCACGGTACTTGTAAACTTGCACGCAGCCAGCACCGCAGCCTAAGTGTGCCTGGTTCTGCGTACTAAACAATTTTTTCCTGTGCCAGTGCGTAGCTGTACGGTGTCCTGCCTGCAGCTCGCACGGTACTTGTAAACTTGCACGCAGCCAGCACCGCAGCCTAAGTGTGCCTGGTTCTGCGTACTAAACAATTTTTTCCTGTGCCAGTGCGTAGCTGTACGGTGTCCTGCCTGCAGCTCGCACGGTACTTGTAAACTTGCACGCAGCCAGCACCGCAGCCTAAGTGTGCCTGGTTGTGCGTACTAAACAATTTTTTCCTGTGCCAGTGCGTAGCTGTACGGTGTCCTGCCTGCAGCTCGCACGGTACTTGTAAACTTGCACGCAGCCAGCACCGCAGCCTAAGTGTGCCTGGTTCTGCGTACTAAACAATTTTTTCCTGTGCCAGTGCGTAGCTGTACGGTGTCCTGCCTGCAGCTCGCACGGTACTTGTAAACTTGCACGCAGCCAGCACCGCAGCCTAAGTGTGCCTGGTTGTGCGTACTAAACAATTTTTTCCTGTGCCAGTGCGTAGCTGTACGGTGTCCTGCCTGCAGCTCGCACGGTACCTTCCATCTCTCTAAAAATATCTTAGCCTCTAGTGTGTACCTTTCACGAAATAGTACCTGCTACTTGTTTTACAAGCCCCCAGAAAGCCACCAGAAATTACAAAATGTCACACAAAAAACCAAATCCCAAAAAAAGTCTTGCTAAGGGACAGGGACGAGGTACAGGCATTGGTAGTCGTGGCCAACTATCCACCAGTTCGGGCAGACAGACGAGGATTGATCGATCGTTCCTCCTGTCTAACTTTCCCCGTCAGGAAAGTAAACGAGTATTGAGGCCGGAAGACGAACAGCATCTAACGTCTTGGCTGGCAGACAAGACCTCAACAACAGGTTCTTGCAGCACTCAAGGTTCCTTGAGCACTGTATCTACTGTTGGTACATACCATGCTGGGTCATCTAATCCACAACCTCTTCACAGTTCCTCAGACCAACAGCAGCCCCATGAAAATGTTGACACAGACATGGGTCACTCAGATGACTTATTTGGTACATATAATCCTTTACATGAATCCGGTTTGCCAGACTCCGTAGTAGATGACATACTTGATGAAGAATTGTCCATTCATGGACAAGTTTTAGAGACACCCCGGCCACATGAACGTGTCTTTCAGCAAAGTCTTAGACCGTCTCAGGAGTTGGAGGATGATGATGAGACAGTGACACACTTGTCATCTGGGGAGCAAAATCTATCTTGTTATCGGGAAGATTTAGAAGAGGAAGGGGTTGATGATGAGACAACTGATCCCACGTGGAATGTTGCGATGCAGAGCCAGCAGAGCAGCACGGAGGAAGAAAGTGTGTATGTCCCACCAACAAAGGCAGCAAGGCCGACTCCTCCCACCAGAACTCAAAGAGTCACCACTGTTGCCCAAAATGTGTCCACTGTGGCTCAAAATTTGTCAACTGGTGGACAAAATGTCTCAAATGTGGGCCTCAGTAATCCCTCAGGGAGTACAGTCAAGCCTAGAGGTCGGTCAGCCACTGTGTGGAAATTTTTTAAAGATGGGCCTTCTCAAGAAAATGTGGTCATCTGTACCATCTGCCATGCAAGGCTCAGCAGAGGCCACGGGAAAGGAAACCAGAGCACCAGCAGTATGCGGAAGCACATGGCTGGTCAGCACCCTATTCAGTGGTCAAAAGTGCAGCCTTCCACAACAGTGTCATCTGACCCAAAGACTGCGACGGTAACTCAGATACGTCCGTCACAATCAAGTGTTGCTGAAGCTGGTCCAGCTCATATGTACTCATCACAAGCAGCGGTTGCAGAGAGACTGAACACGAGTGCAGACAGTTGTCGGTCAGCAACATCGTTACAGTTATCAGTGACACAGCTGTACGAAAGGAAGCAGAAATACCACTCTTCCCACCCATTAGCCAAAAAAATAAATGCCCAGATAGCTAAGTTGTTAGCAGTCGAGATGTTGCCGTTTAGGCTTGTGGGTACAGACTCTTTCCGTGAGCTTTTGGCTGTGGCAGTACCACGCTACTCGGTTCCAAGCCGCCACTACTTTTCACGTTGTGCCGTCCCCGCGTTACATGAGCATGTCATTAACAACCTCAAGCGTGCCCTCACCAACGCTGTAACCGGGAAAGTACACCTTACTACGGACACGTGGACAAGCAGTTCAGGACAGGGCCGGTACATCTCGCTCACCGCGCATTGGATCAACGTTGTGGAGAGTGTGCCAAACGATGTTAGTGTTACATCAAACATCCTACCCACGCCACGGATAGCTGGCACAACCTCATTCAGGGTCTCTGCATCATCCTATATGTCCACTACCCCATCTTCCGCTTCCTCGACCAATCCTCAATTGCCCTCAACATCACGGCCAAGTTGGGAGGTTTGCTGCAGTGCTTCAGCAAGACGCCAACAGGCTCTGCTGAAGCTGATCTGTTTAGGTCACACACCGCACACTGCAGTAGAGCTGTTGAAAGGTCTGAAGGAACAGACAGATGAGTGGCTATCCCCACTCCAACTCCAGACCGGTCTCGTGGTGAGCGACAATGGTCGTAACCTAGTGGCTGCACTTAAGCTCGGAAACCTTGTGCACGTCCCTTGCATGGCTCACGTGCTGAATCTGGTAGTGCAGAAATTCCTGCGTACATACCCAGAGCTATGTGACCTACTGGAGAAGGTGCGTCGAGTTTGTGCACATTTTCGTCATTCGTCAACAGCGGTTGGAAAACTTTCATTGCTTCAAAAGCAATTGAATTTGCCCAACCACAGACTCATTTGTGACATGCCGACACGATGGAACTCTACATTCCATATGTTATCGAGGATCAATGAGCAGCAGAGGGCAATATCCGAGTATCAGTTGCAACATGCCCGTCAGACCGGCAGTCAGCCACGACATATTAGTACAATGGAGTGGGTGTGGATCGCTGACACATCTGAGGTTCTTGATAATTTTGACTACTGCACAAAACTGGTGAGCGGTGATCAGTCCATCATCAGTGTCACTATACCCATGCTGTGTCTGCTGAAAGAGTCCCTCATTAATCAGAAAAATGAAGCATTGAGAGCCCAGCAGATGGCTATGGAGCCAGATTTAAACAGCGCAGTACCTAGCCAGCAAAGCCAGTATGACCAGGCAACAATGGCTCCTGAGGAGGAACAGGAGCAAGACGATGAAGAGGATTCATTTTTTGTTGGTGCCGATGTCAACCCAGATGGTACTCAGAACCCCAGCTTTGTGTCTGTCCACCATGGGTGGCCTGGAGAGGAGGAGGCGGAGACAGACTTTGCGGATACAATGGGTATTGAACATCGTTCTGAGGACACTGAAGACATGACTCTATGCAGCTTAGGACACATGTCTGACTTCATGTTGACTTGTCTGCTAGAAGACCCACGAGTGATTAACATATTGCACAACGACCTCTACTGGTTGGCCACCTTTCTGGACCCACGTTATAAAGATAAATTCACCTCACTGCTGTTTCAGTCACCACGTGGCTTGACAATTGACTATTTCAAGAGTGTTCTTGTGGAAAATATGCTTCGAATATCACCGTCAGACAACACTCTGCCCATAGTTAGCAACTCTGTGCAACAGCAGCCTTTGGTCGGGGCACAATCATCCACGCTGTCCAGAAGAGATGCTGGAAAGATGTCCGCAAAGTGGGCTATGTTCAATAAGCCATCGAACCTGCAGCGCCATGTTGCTCCAGTAACCATCTCTCGGAGACAGAAACTTACCAACATGGTACAAGAATACTTAAGTGACAGTACCTGCTTCCTGACTGATGCCGCAGTCCCGTTTAATTACTGGGTCTCCAAGCTCCACACTTGGACCGAGCTCTCGTTGTATGCCTTGGAGGTGCTGGCATGCCCTGCAGCTAGTGTGACATCAGAGCGGGTTTTCAGTGCCGCTGGGGGTATCATAACTGATACCAGGACACGTCTTACTCCAGAGAATGCAGACAGGCTTACTCTAATTAAGTTTAATAGGAACTGGATTTCACAAGACTTCTTGAGCCCTGAAGACGACAGTACTCAGAGCTGAAGTGCCACGTTCATCATCAATATGATATAATTAATCATTGTATTATATTGTGTCTTTTTGGTACAAGCAGTATGTCCAAGACCAGTAACGATTTGCGTAACCATGTTCCTGCAACCTGGTAATGAGGCTGCTTCATCTTAAACCAACACTACACCTTAACTTCGGTTTCATTAACCATCACAACACCTTTTCACAAGGAATCAACCTTTATTTTCTGTTAGCAAACATTTAACAGCCCCTTGGGCTAATTTTTGGAAACACCCAGCCTAACAAGCTGATCATGGCCCTTAGGCCTGCATTTACACTAAAAATGCAAAACAGCCCCTTGGGCTAATTTTTGGAAACCCCAGCTTAACAAGCTGATCATGGCCCTTAGGCCTGCATTTATACCCAAAAAGCAAAACAGCCCCTTGGGCTAATTTTTTGAAACACCCAGCCTAACAAGCTGAACATGGCCATTAGGCCTGCATTTATACCCAAAATGCAAAACAGCCCCTTGGGCTAATTTTTGGAAACACCCAGCCTAACAAGCTGAACATGGCCATTAGGCCTGCATTTATACCCAAAATGCAAAACAGCCCCTTGGGCTAATTTTTGGAAACACCCAGCCTAACAAGCTGAACATGGCCATTAGGCCTGCATTTATACCCAAAATGCAAAACAGCCCCTTGGGCTAATTTTTGGAAACACCCAGCCTAAGAGGCTTATCATGGCCCTTAGGCCTGCATTTACACTTAAAATGCCAAACAGCCCCTTGGGCTAATTTTTGGAAACACCCAGCCTAACAAGCTGAACATGGCCATTAGGCCTGCATTTATACCCAAAATGCAAAACAGCCCCTTGGGCTAATTTTTGGAAACACCCAGCCTAAGAGGCTTATCATGGCCCTTAGGCCTGCATTTACACTTAAAATGCAAAACAGCCCCTTGGGCTAATTTTTGGAAACACCCAGCCTAACAAGCTGAACATGGCCATTAGGCCTGCATTTATACCCAAAATGCAAAACAGCCCCTTGGGCTAATTTTTGGAAACACCCAGCCTAAGAGGCTTATCATGGCCCTTAGGCCTGCATTTACACTAAAAATGCCAAACAGCCCCTTGGGCTAATTTTTGGAAACACCCAGCCTAACAAGCTGATCATGGCCCTTAGGCCTGCATTTACACTAAAAATGCAAAACAGCCCCTTGGGCTAATTTTTGGAAACACCCAGCTTAACAAGCTGATCATGGCCCTTAGGCCTGCATTTATACCCAAAAAGCAAAACAGCCCCTTGGGCTAATTTTTGGAAACACCCAGCCTAACAAGCTGAACATGGCCATTAGGCCTGCATTTATACCCAAAATGCAAAACAGCCCCTTGGGCTAATTTTTGGAAACACCCAGCCTAACAAGCTGAACATGGCCATTAGGCCTGCATTTATACCCAAAATGCAAAACAGCCCCTTGGGCTAATTTTTGGAAACACCCAGCCTAAGAGGCTTATCATGGCCCTTAGGCCTGCATTTACACTTAAAATGCCAAACAGCCCCTTGGGCTAATTTTTGGAAACACCCAGCCTAACAAGCTGAACATGGCCATTAGGCCTGCATTTATACCCAAAATGCAAAACAGCCCCTTGGGCTAATTTTTGGAAACACCCAGCCTAAGAGGCTTATCATGGCCCTTAGGCCTGCATTTACACTTAAAATGCAAAACAGCCCCTTGGGCTAATTTTTGGAAACACCCAGCCTAACAAGCTGAACATGGCCATTAGGCCTGCATTTATACCCAAAATGCAAAACAGCCCCTTGGGCTAATTTTTGGAAACACCCAGCCTAAGAGGCTTATCATGGCCCTTAGGCCTGCATTTACACTAAAAATGCCAAACAGCCCCTTGGGCTAATTTTTGGAAACACCCAGCCTAACAAGCTGATCATGGCCCTTAGGCCTGCATTTACACTAAAAATGCAAAACAGCCCCTTGGGCTAATTTTTGGAAACACCCAGCTTAACAAGCTGATCATGGCCCTTAGGCCTGCATTTATACCCAAAAAGCAAAACAGCCCCTTGGGCTAATTTTTGGAAACACCCAGCCTAACAAGCTGAACATGGCCATTAGGCCTGCATTTATACCCAAAATGCAAAACAGCCCCTTGGGCTAATTTTTCCAGGCACCAAGCCTATGCCTCCATCGTGGGCATTGCATGTACTATGCTCCTAGTACAAGCAATTCTATTGTATGGGCCAAGCACCCTGCTTTCTGAAAAAAATGTATATGAAGCCCCTTCAGCTAATTTTTTTAGGCAACAAGCCTATGCTTGCATCGTGGGCATTGCTTGGACTATCATCCTGCTGGAGCCTGGAGAAAGGTCCCACTGTACGCTCTGTAGAAAACGCGTAGACGCGATGTGTAGCAGGTAGATGTCCCAGCCTCTCACATGTGTGTTCCTAGTCTTGTTGCCATAGCGAGGCATTAAGTAACCCCCCAAACACAGGCACTGTTTATTTGTCAGCAACATTTGTCTGTGGAGTCATGATTTTACACTTAGTAACCAAGGTGACTTCATGCTCCATGCGGTCCGTAAAGTACTTGCTAATGATGCTCTCTCTCCCCTGTCCTCCACGCCAAATGTCTCGGGGTAATCCTTGACTCATCCCTCTCCTTCAAGCCCCACCTCTAGTTCCTAACCAAGTCCCTGTCACTCCAACTCAAAAATATTTCAAGAATTTGCTCGTTACTCAACCCTGACACAGCTAAAACACTCATTAATGCCCTCATCATCTCACGCCTTGACTACTGGAACCTCCTTCGCACAGGCCTCCCTGCCAACTCTCTTGCACCTCTCCAATGTATACTAAACTCTGCTGCCCGACTAATCCATCTGTCCTCACGCTACTCACCTGTCTACACCCACTGCCAAGCCCTTCACTGGGTCCCCGCCCCACAGAGAGCTCACTTTAAAACACTCATCATGACATTCAAAGCCTTACACAACCTATCCCCACCATACATCTCCGACATGATCTCCCGATACCATCCCTCACGCTACCTGCGTTCATCCAAAGAACTTCTCCGACACTCCCCCCTCATCTCCTCTTCCCACAACCGCATACAGGATTTCTCCCGGGCATCAACCATGCTCTGTAACTCGCTGCCCCACCTCATCACTCACTCGCCTACCCTGGGAACCTTCAAGAAACACCTAAAGACTCACCTCTTCCGACAGGCCTACAACCTGCCATGACACCCCGCTACACGCCCCACGACCGACACCTTCCCCACCCTATTGTATCCCCACCCACCCCTCGTTGAATGTGAGCCCACGCGTACAGGGTCCTCTCCTGTTGTACCTATATGACCTTATTGTCTATGTTTATTGTACTTCTCCTTGTGTACCTTATCCTCATGTAAAGCGCCATGGAACCTATCGGTGCTATATAAATAAATAATAATTATAATGATGATGACTTTAAGCCCACCCACAAAACAACCTACACATCCTTTCCCTGAAAAAAGACAGACACAAAGCAGTTTTTGTAAACTGGGTATTATTCCGCCATAATGGTAAAAATGTCAGAATTTTTTTTTTTTTTTTTTTTTTTTTTTTTGGTACAACTTTGTAAACAGGAAAATATAAGAAATAATAACAATGAAATTGTGCAATGCACATGAACACAAAATAAAAAAAAAAAAAAAAAGGGGTCTACAGCTGCTGGTAGGTTGCCGCATCCTCCGGCCTTGCCAGTAAAGTGACACCATCACCCTGGTCCTGCAAGAGGTCAAGGGCCCCATGAATGGCCTCCGGCAACCCTTGAGGGTGGATCCTCTGGGCCGGTGTGGGGAAAAATGGTAGGTCCCTGTTAGGTGGCCATTGTGGAATGGTAGGTACAGGCCTCTGTGGTGGCACATGGCTGTCCCGGGGTGTGGGCCTGTCTAGTAGGTTGTAGTGTCTGAGTTGCCACCCCTCCAAAAAATTGAAAACCTCACCTGGGTGGTTTGGTGGGCGACTGGCGTCAAGCACAATCTGTAATGCTGACCTTGCCCGCAGTAGCCTGTGAAATGGAATTTCATCCAGGAATGGTATCAGACTGTGGGCAAAGTCAGCATTACTTTGTGCACGCCGTCTATTAGGTGACCCCGGGATCAGACCATGGCTGGTGTGAGGTGGGCATCCAGGTTCCTCCTCTTGCGGCCGGACATGCCCCAAAGCTGGGGTTGGTGCTGGTGGCGGCGGTGGTGGTGTTGGTGCTGGTGGCGGCGGTGGTGGTGTTGGTTCTGGTGGCGGCGGTGGTGGTGTTGCTGCTGCTGGTGGCGGCGGTGGTGCTGGTGCTGGTGGCGGCGGTGGTGTTGTTGCTGCTGCTGGTGGCGGCGGTGGTGGTGGTGCTGGTGCTGGTGGCGGCGGTGGTGGTGGTGTTGGTGGTGCTGGTGGCGGCGGCGGTGGTGGTGGCGCCGGCCGTGGTGGTGGTGGTGGGTGTTCTCCACGCCGCCTTCTGTTTGGCGGTGGAGGGTTCACAGCACGCCGCCCTCTGTAGTAAGCTTCTCTGTGGGTAAAGTAAAAAAAAATTTGGTGAATGCATTGCATTTGGAAACAAAAACATAGGTCAAACATTAAGTTGCACGCTTTTTAGACTCTGTGTATCTGTGTATTATTAATCAGATATTTGTTATTATTATGAAAGAATAACCAACTGTACATAACATAAAGGAATACGTGACTTTCTTTGCTAATTCCATACTAATACATAATTTTTCACCCCCTGATTAACACCCACCCCCCCCCCATCCCATCTAATCTAGACGATCAATAACACCAATGGTTCACATGAAAAAAAAAAAGTCCCCCTGACTTCACTTTTTACTTGACATACTTAATTCACAAAACTTTTAGCTTATATCATCTATATAAAGCAGGGAAGGGGTTGAAAGGTATACAATATATATATATATTAATCTATTTATATAATCGGGAGTTTGAAATTCCGGCACTGTAGCCTAATCCCAAACTCCTTAGCGTCACTGCGAGCGGAGACGCGTATGCGCCTTCGCGAGCCGCAGACGCTTAACTCACACAGCCGCTATAGCGTTTTCTCTAGCGGCCTCGCGCCCTCCGCTCACAGCAAGACCTGCGCCCCTCACAGCGCCCAATCCGCCCCGGCATGCTGGCATTTGTACTTCCCCCGTCTGTGCACCCACAGGTCTTAGCAGATCACTGATGCTGACAGCGGGGGGGGGACAACACAGACAATCAAATCAGGAGGAGGTCAGTGTCAGGAGGAGATGACAGACGCCCGCCGGGGCCTGTGACACTGCAGAGGTCACAGCGGGGCTGTGTGTGCGGACAACGGGGAGGCCGGGGGCTACGGACGTACCGGACACGTCCTCTGCTCCTGGAGATGTGCCGCGGTTCCGCGCTCGCAGCGTATCTGACGCTGGAGCCGCGCTCACCACGCCCACACCACGCCCTCTGCCAAACAACCCACACCTCTCACTAACCTCCTGCAGCTAACCACACCCCATGTTTACCTTTGCCATGATGTCATTTAGCTGCGGCCGCTATCTTTAATAAGGTCAGAAATGATGGCAGTAATCGGATCTCTGCTCCCTCTAGCACGCCCCAACACTGTAGCACCATCTATTAACCCTATTCTCATCACCTATATACTCTGCTACCCACTGAGCCGCCTGTATACTCTGCTACCCACAGACCCGCCTGTATACTCTGCTACCCACAGACCCACCTGTATACTCTGCTACCCACAGACCCGCCTGTATACTCTGCTACCTCAGACCCGCCTGTATACTCTGCTACCCACAGACCCGCCTGTATACTCTGCTACCTCAGACCCGCCTGTATACTCTGCTACCTCAGACCCGCCTGTATACTCTGCTACCCACAGACCCGCCTGTATACTCTGCTACCTCAGACCCGCCTGTATACTCTGCTACCCACAGACCCGCCTGTATACTCTGCTACCCACAGAGCCGCCTGTATACTCTGCTACCTCAGACCCGCCTGTATACTCTGCTACCCACAGAGCCACGTGTATACTCTGCTACTCACAGAGCCGTCTTTATACTCTGCTACCTCAGACCCGCCTGTATACTCTGCTACCCACAGAGCCGCCTGTATACTCTGCTACCTCAGACCCGCCTGTATACTCTGCTACCCACAGAGCCGCCTGTATACTCTGCTACCCACAGAGCCGTCTTTATACTCTGCTACCTCAGACCCGCCTGTATACTCTGCTACCCACAGAGCCGTCTTTATACTCTGCTACCTCAGACCCACCTGTATACTCTGCTACCCACAGACCCGCCTGTATACTCTGCTACCCACAGACCCGCCTGTATACTCTGCTACCCACAGACCCGCCTGTATACTCTGCTACCCACAGACCCGCCTGTATACTCTGCTACCCACAGAGCCGTCTTTATACTCTGCTACCTCAGACCCGCCTGTATACTCTGCTACCCACAGACCCGCCTGTATACTCTGCTACCTCAGACCCGCCTGTATACTCTGCTACCCACAGAGCCAAAATGGAAACTAATGTATATATTTATAAATAATACTAAATGTACACAACAGTGCTGCAGATACATACCTTGGCATAGCGGCCACCGGGTGAAGGAAGGACAGCCGGTCATAAAAGTGGTAGTGGTTGAGCAATGGAGCGGCTCCCGGTTGTCTCTCTGAGTACTGCCGGTACTGCTTTTTATGCTGGTCCCGGCAGCTCCTCCACCGTTTTTTAAGATGGTCAACTGTGAAATGATTTGAAACCGGCTTTAGAGATGTGTAATATTTGAAAAAACAAAAGTATGTGTACAAATCAACAATAACATTTTATTCATTTTGTGTGTGTAATGTGTATACAAGGCACAGTGACACGACAGTGTGGAACATCATCAACAGCATTACGGACATTGAGCTCACGTGGCCACAATCACAAATGAGGCAGGACACATGTCAACGCATAGAGAATGTAATAGTGCGGGCACCAGACTCTGGTCATTAGTGGTATTTATATACACCCAACCCCTTGGCCGAAAGAGCCAGGAGGATAAGACATTAAACTCATTGTACTGTTGTGACCCCATCCAAATATAGGCAACTATGCGGTGGAGCATGATAACACATTCAGGGTCCTGTATACCCTGCTATGGGGGCCCTGTATTCCCACTGCTGGGGGCCCTGTAAACCCACTGGGCCACTGTCTACCCACTGCTGGGGGCCCTGTATACCCACTGCTGGGGGGGCTGTACACACACTGAGGGCCCTGTATACAGGGACTGACTGGCACCCTACAGTTTGGGTCGCAACCCTCCCTCACTGGCCCGACACAGGTGAGGACGGGGGGTGGGTGATGACTGGCGGCCGCCTCACAGTCACCGCAGCTCCCGCATTATCCTATGGCTCGCTCCCAGCCGCAGCCTCGCGCTCCTCACAGCCGCTCGCTAACAGTCGCAGCCGCACGCCACTCACAGACGCTCACTCCCGGACGCAGCCGCGTGCTGATGACGTCATCGCGCGGCCAGGAGCTTCCGTTTCCGCCTGCTGCTTCAGGGACATGCGGATTATTCATGCTCCTGCAGCCGCATGACCCGTGGCACCTGGGCCAGTCCGCCCCTGCCTGTATACGACAATATGGGGGCATGTATACCCAGCTGGGGGCCTGTATACTCTGCAGGGGGAGGTGTATACTCTGCTGGGGGGCTGTCTACCAGTGATAGCCGCTGTATACCAGGATGGCGGTGAATATGTTTTCATAGTTTTTCGGGGCAAAAATAGGGGGGTCGGCTTATACACGGGTCGGCTTATACACGAGTATATATACAGTAAATGCAATATATAACGTGTGAACTCATTTAACTTACTTAGATTGCTCTGTTCCTCATGGTCACTCCGATGGAACGCAGGGAACATCTCTTGGGCGATCTCTCTCCAGGCTGTATTAATAAGGGTCGTATCCCCATACTCAGGATCTGTAGGGAGCCATAGAAATGGACGAGCCTCCACAAGTGCAATAAGACGCAGCGTGTTCACCATGCCACGTCCTGCTGCCATGATTGCACTGATGAATGGATCGCTCTGTGTGTGCGCCTGTCAGCGCGACTCGCTTCCTGTTTCCTTAAACCATAGTGTGTGCTGGAGAATCCCTTCCCTCGCATCATCGGCTACAAGCCTCAAAATAAGAGAAAAACCAGCGAGTTTGGACTCGCACACTTTCAGAGACACATCAGCGAGTTGTAAATGTCATTATTCGCTATTACTCGGGTCCCTATTCATTAACATTGGACTCGCTGGACTCGCAACGAGTCCCGAGTCCTTGACTCGGACTCGTTGGGGTCTTGCGATTCCGAGTCTTTTCGGACTCGCTCATCCCTAATTATGACATTAAATAGTGATTGCTTATTTTTAAGAAGCAATAGCCATTTTATGGGGTTTAATTAGTGTGAATAGACCTATAAGATCAGGGATTGATGGCATTAAATAGCCATATGCTATTTTTTCATATATTACGTTTACATAAGTGTACAACAGATGGTCTTGCATGCTGTTGACCATCTGCAATAATAAAGGTTTGCTCTCCAATAAAAATAATAATAAAAAAATATTCACAAAAATTTCCCTTCAAAATATAAAGCTCTCTTAACCCTGCTTTTCTGTTTGGGTCCATATGACCTGAAATGAAATTAGAGACCCTGCAGATTTATTATTATGTGGATCTGAAACTTGTAATTAATTGACTTTTCCTCGTTTGAGGGGTTCTTACTATCAGTGTTGTTTTTTTTTTTTGTTTTGTTTTGTTGTCCAGAATGACTGAATAGTCCTCAATATTGCTGCGGGTCCATATAAGGTTCCAGACGAGGTAGAATGATGAGTTTCTCCAGTAGCTTTACGCGTTTACCCCGTCTTGTGTAACGGGGCTCATCAGAAGGTTGGAGATGATGTTACAACTCGCCTAAGAACAAGGTCAGATAATTAGATCCCATAAACATGGTATTATGTATACCTAATGGGAGTTATTCTCATATATTTCAAAGATTAGTCCCCTATCAAAGATAAATGATTATTTTGGTGCACAAAGAGCATTTACCACCAGCTCAGAGGCACTGCCATGGGGAGCTCTGCTGCCCCATCATATGCCATCTTGCTCCTTGGCTGGTGGGAGGACCTATGTGTATTTATGGACTCCATGAATAATTGGACTCAATATATATCATTTTGGGGCCATTATATCGATGACGTTCTTGTTCTGTGGTCCGGCACAAAAGAATTATTCATAGCTTTTGTAAAAGAACTGAACAAAAACGATTTAGGACTCTTCTTTGTCAATTAGATAAGTACTGATAGATTACCATTTCTCCAAACATTTACCAAAGATATAAATGGCCATATACAATTGACCATCTATAGAAAACTGACTGCAACAAATAACTTTCTACATTGAGGAAGTTACCATGCCATACCTCAAACAAGAGGTATCTTCAAAGGACAATATATCTGCGCATTAGGAGAAAGTGTTAAAACAAAAATTAATTTCATAGCCGAGGTGGAGAATTAAGAGATAGATTTTTGGAGAGAGGTTACCCACATCCAGTCCTACACGCGCCATACAAAAAAGCACTAACGTGCACCAGAGACTCACTATTGACTCCAAACAAAAAGAAAGATGATAATCAGTCTGTGACCAGAATTATAGGTACCTTTGACACCTATCACAAAGAAATTGTACATCTATTGAAAAAGCACTGGGGCATTTTACTTGTGGACCCTAATTTAAAGGATTTTGGCATGCCCCACCCAAATATACTTACAGACGGGATAGGTCTATAGGTGATAAACTAGTGCACAGTCATTACCAACCACCAAAACCGCAAACCACATGGTTGCAGAACTTAAGGACAATGAGTACATACAAATGTGGTCACTGTTAGTTCAGCCCATGGGTCCAGCCTTCAAAAACTATTATTAGTTCCGCAACTAATGCCACCTATAGTTTACGGAAGTTTTCCAACTGTAGTACCCAGGGCTTAATATATAAAATTACATGTCCTTGCCCAAAGGACTACATAGGCAAAACAAAGAGGGAACTGCAGAAAAGACTATGAGAAGAACTTGGTGATGTAAGTACAAAGATAGTGGGGCCATTCCAGGGGCGTAACTAGAATTGGCAGGGCCCCATAGCAAACTTTTGAACGGGGCCCCCTCCAAGACACGCCCCCCCAATGACACGCCCCCTCAAAGACACACCCCCCTCCAAGACACGCCCCTTCAAGACACATCCCCTTACAGGCCCCAGCAGTATATACAGCAGCCCCAGTGGTATACCGCAGCCTCTCCAGTGGTATATACAGGCCCCAGCAGTATTACAGCAGCCCCAGTGGTATACAGCAGCCTCCTCAGTGGTATATACAGGCCCCAGCAGTATTACAGCAGCCTCCGCAGTGGTGGTATATACAGGCCCCAGTGGTGGTATACAGGGCCCCTGGTGGTATATACAGGCCCCTGGTGGTGGTATATACAGGCCCCTGGTGGTGGTATATACAGGCCCCTGGTGGTGGTATATACAGGCCCCTGGTGGTGGTATACAGGCCCCTGGTGGTGGTATATACAGGCCCCTGGTGGTGGTATATACAGAGCCCCTGGTGGTGGTATATACAGAGCCCCTGGTGGTGGTATATACAGGCCCCTGGTGGTGGTATATACAGGCCCCTGGTGGTGGTATATACAGGCCCCTGGTGGTGGTATATACAGGCCCCTGGTGGTAGTATACAGAGCCCCTGGTGGTGGTATATACAGGCCCCTGGTGGTAGTATACAGAGCCCCTGGTGGTGGTATACAGGCCCCTGGTGGTAGTATACAGAGCCCCTGGTGGTGGTATATACAGGCCCCTGGTGGTAGTATACAGAGCCCCTGGTGGTGGTATATTCAGGCCCCTGGTGGTAGTATACAGAGCCCCTGGTGGGTATATACAGGCCCCTGGTGGTAGTATACAGAGCCCCTGGTTTTGGTATATTCAGGCCCCTGGTGGTAGTATACAGAGCCCCTGGTGGGTATATACAGGCCCCTGGTGGTAGTATACAGAGCCCCTGGTGGGTATATACAGGCCCCTGGTGGTAGTATACAGAGCCCCTGGTGGGTATATACAGGCCCCTGGTGGGTATATACAGGCCCCTGGTGGTAGTATGCAGAGCCCCTGGTGGTAGTATACAGAGCCCCTGGTGGGTATATACAGGCCCCTGGTGGTAGTATACAGAGCCCCTGGTGGGTCTATACAGTAACAGGCCCCTGGTGGTAGTATACAGAGCCCCTGGTGGGTTTATACAGGCCCCTGGTGGTAGTATACAGAGCCCCTGGTGGTGGTATAAAGGCCCCTGGTGGTGGTATACAGGCCCCCCGCTCTCCATTACCTGCAGCAGGCAGTCGCGCTGATCGCAGCCACAGCCTGTCATGTAGTGTGACGCTGTAGCCGGCGATACAGGAAATAGAGCGGCGCCGGCTACAGCCCACATGACAGGCAGATCAGCGCGACTGCCCGCCGGTAATGGAGAGTGGCCGGGGGGACGCAGCAGTAATGGAGGCAGCGGTCAGGGGGCCCCGAGGATAGCGTGTGGGGGCAGCGGTCAGGGCCCCCCTTGTATGACATGTGGGGGCGCTCAGGGTACCAATGGGCCCCCCCTTTCCGTCCGGGCCCCCCCTACAGCACCCAGGGGGGTATGGGAACGGGACTTAGTGGGCGTGGCCCCAAAGTGTCGGGGCCCGCTGGGCCAGTCCGCCCCTGTATGTATCGCAGGCGCAGCTGCCGGTATAGCAGCGGCTGCGTAGCGGCGCTGGGTCCGGGCCCCCCACAACGCCGGGCCCCAAAGCGACCGCTACGGCTGCTATGCCGGTAGTTACGCCACTGGGCCATTCTTCATCAATAGAAACCTCAGAGCTACTGGCTATCTGAAGTTGCTACATGATTCAGATATTATTATTATTATTATGATTACACCTCGCCCCTGGTTGCACCACGGCCCCGGCTGCATCCCATTCTTGGCTGCATCCCATCCCTGGCTGCATCTCATCCCTGGCTTTTTCTGTGTCCCTGGCTGCACCACTTCCCTAGCTTTCTTCTACCTCCAGCTACACCTCACCCCTGGCTAGTCAAATCCATGACTGCATCCCATCCTAGGCCACACCCCACCCCCTGGCTGCACCCCTCTCCTGGCCATATCACACCCTGATCCGTGTGCCACCCTTGACTTCACCCTGTTCTTGGCTGCCCCCATCTCTGCCTGCCCCCTCCCCTTCCTCACTCTCCGTCACCCTCCCCCGACCCTGGCAACCTCCCCTCCAACTGACCCTGTCCCCTAGCCTACCTTGCTCTCGCCTGGTCCACGCACCTCCCCTGCCCTTTCCCACCCTTGCGATATCTTACTGCTAAAATCTGCACACTTAACTGCTACCCACAATGTTTCCCCTCCTTTTCACCCTCACCCCATCCTACTTCACTTCCTTCTAACCCGAACATCCCTCCACCCACCAAAGCTGTAGTGATCTCTCCCTCCTTCCTACCCATCCATCTCACCCCTTTCTCCGAATTATTCCACCACACCCATTCCCTCTTCTCCACACACGCATGGCCACCATGCAAACTCTCCTGCTCCCACCTTCTAAACCTCTCGTTGCTTCTCTACTCGCAGGCGACATATCCCCGAATCCTGGACTCCCCCACCACATCCTGCCGCCCACCTCCAGCACGTACCCATCCCCCAAAACAAACTTTCGCAACCCCCACAACCTTATACCCATTCACAAACCCCAGTCCCCCTGCCTGGAGCATTGTGGAACACTCGCTCGGTATGTAACAAACTCTCTTTCACCCACGACCTCTTCATCACCAACAAACTCAAATTCCTCGGCATCACCGAAACTTGGCTTACCCCCACTGACACAGCCTCCCCTGCTGCACTCTCCTATGGCGGACTCACTCTTTCCCACACACCCCGCCCAAGTAACACCCGCGGTGGTGGTGTAGGTATACTCCTGTCCGACAGCTGCTCCTTCACCCCAACTACACCCCCTCCCTCCATCACCTTCCCCTCCTTCGAACTGCACTCAGTCCACATTTTCTCCCCCTGCAACCTCCAGCTCGCTGTCATCTACTGCCCCCCAGGACCCACCGCCCCCTTCCTCGACCATTTCAACACTTGGCTTCTCCATTTCTTTTCCTCAGACATCCCCACTATCATCATGGGCGACCTCAACATCCCCATCGACACCCCGACAAGGCTGCCTCCCGACTCATATCACTGACCACCTCCTTTGGCCTCTCCCAATGGTCCTCCTCAGCCACTCATAAAGACGGCCATACGCTTGACCTTATCTTCACCCACCTCTGTTCCCTCACCGACTTCTCAAACTCACCCCTCTTCCAATCTGATGACTTTCTCCGCGCTCTTTCCCCCTACCTCACCCCCCCCTCCGGAAACTCAGTCACCCCCCCAGAAACCTTAAACTCATCGACTTCAACTCACTCTCTCACTCCCTCTCACCGACCTCGCCTCCTCACCTGACGTCAACGCTGCTACCACCCTCTATAACTCCACACTAACTGCAGCTCTCGATCATGCCGCACCCCCTCGCAGACACAAAAGCTAGCACACACAGGCAACCCTGGCTTACCTCTCTCACAAAAGAACTACGTCGAGCGTCCAGGGTAGCCAAACGGAGATAGAAGAAACCCCACTCTGCGGCCCACCTCACCATGTACAAACAATCCCTCTCCAACTTCAAGGACGCACTCACTGCCGCTAAGCAAACCTACGTCTCTTCCTTAGTCAACACACTGTCCTGAAACCCAAGCAACTATTCAAAACCTTCAACTCCCTATTCCGTTCCCCGGCACCTCCTCCTTCCCCCCTCATCTTCCCCGACGACTTCGCCACCTTCTTCAAGCAAAAGATTGACAAAATTAGAGAACGCTTTAGCCCAACGCCCCCCTGACCCACCCCGATCACTACCGAACCCTCTTAGACCAAAGGAAGCTTCTCCAACGTGACTGAAGATCAGTTCTCCTCCCTCCTATCACGATCTCACCTCACCACCTGCGCACTCGACCCATTACCCTCCCACCTCATCCCAAACCTCACCACAGTCCTCATCCCTTCCCGAACCCTCCTTTTCAACCTATCACTCACTACCTTCAAACATGCCCTGATCTCACCCATCCTCAAAAAACGCTCCCTCGACCCATCATCTGTCGCTAACTTCCGCCCCATATCTCTGCTCCATTTCACATCCAGACTACTTGAACAACACAACCATTCTGAACTGTCCTCCCACCTATCCTCCTGCTCCCTCTTCGACCGCCTACAATCCGGTTTCCAACCTCATCACTCCACTAAAACAGCCCTAACCAAAGTCACCAATGACCTATTGACTGCGAAGAGTAAATGACACTACTCCGTCCTCCTCCTCCTTGACCTTTCTGCCGCCTTTGACACGGTCGACCACTCTCTCCTACTTCAAATCCTGGAATCTCTTGGTATCACTGACCTTGCCCTCTCTTGGATCTCCTCATACCTTACAGACCGCACTTTCAGCGTTACCCACTCTCACACCTCTTCCTCGTCCTACCCCTTTACTGTCGGCGTCCCCAGGGATCGGTTCTGGGGCCATTACTCTTCTCCATCTACACCCTCAGCCTAGGGCAACTCATTGAGTCCCATGGCCTCCAATACCATCTCTACGCCGACGACACCCAGATCTACCTCTCCGGCCCCGACATCACCTCCCTTCTGTCTAAAATCCCCCAATGCCTGTCCGCCATCTCATCTTTCTTCTCTGCTCGCTTCCTCAAGCCGAACATGGACAAAACAGAGTTCATCGTCTTCCCCCCCCAGCCGCCCTCCCCCTCTACCGGACCTGTCCATCCTAGTAAACAACTGCTCCCTCTCCCTAGTCCCCCACGCCAAGTAGCTTACGGTTACCCTCGACTCCTCCCTCTCCTTCAATCCCCACATCCAAGCCCTCGCCACCTCCTGCCAACTCCAACTCACGAACATCTACCGGATCTGTTCCTTCCTCAATCATGTCACTGCCAAAACTCTTGTTCATGCTCTCATCATATCCCTCCTTGACTACTGCAACCTACGACTCACTGGTCTCCCTGCTTCCTCTCTTGCACCCCTCTGCTCTATCCTAAACTCCGCTGCCCGCCTAATGCACCTGCTTTCTCGCTATTCCCCTGTCTACCTCCTCTGCCAATCCCTTCACTGGCTCCCCACCCCCCAGAGATCTCAATTTAAAGTCATAACCCTGACATACAAAGTCATCCACAACCTGTCCCCCCCTTATATCTCCGACATGGTCTCACGATACCTACCCACACGCAACCTGCGCTCCTCACAAGAACTC
The DNA here is from genome assembly GCA_033576535.1 of Allobates femoralis. Lineage (NCBI taxonomy): Eukaryota > Metazoa > Chordata > Amphibia > Anura > Aromobatidae > Allobates > Allobates femoralis. The sequence goes on along the minus strand of JARQOC010000001.1, from coordinate 334,742,275 downwards.
CTCCACTCCCCCTTATCCCATCCTCCCACAACCGCAAACAAGACTTCTCCCGCCCTTTCGCCATACTCCCCCCAGCACATCAGACACTCACCTTCCCTTGGGAGCTTCAAAAAGAACCTGAAAACTCATCTATTCCAACAAGCCTACAACCTATGATGAGTTCCAGCGTCTCCCCACCACACGCTTGGTGCTTCCCCTCCTATCGTGTCCTCTACTGTAGACTGTGAGCTCTTGTGGACAGGGTCCTCTCCCATTGTGTATCAGCAAGCCTTGATCGTTCATATGTACTGTATTTGTCCTTGTTACCCCCACTTCTAATGTAAAGCGCCATGGAACCAATGGCGCTATATAAATAAATAATAATAATTATTATTATTAAATATTTATATAGCATCATTAGGTTCCATGGCGCTTTACTTGAGTAAGGGCAGACGAGGACAATTAAGTCATGCAGGTACAGTAGGGCAGAGGATCCTGTCCACAAGGGCTCACAGTCTATAGGGTATGGGTGGAGAGACAGTAGGAAGGGGAGAGGTGAGGGTGAGATGTTGCAGCGGATTAAGTCTATGTGTGGGTTGTAGGCTTGAAGGAAGAGGTGGGTCTTCAGGTATTTTTTGAAGGATCCCAGGGTAGGGGAGTGTCTGATGTGGTGGGGGAGAGAGTTCCAAAGCATGGCGGATGCACAAGAGAATTCTTGTATGCGGTTGGGTGTGCGAGGAGGAAATGCGAGGGGAGAAGAGAAGGAACTCTTGAGACGAGCGCAGATTGCGTGAGGGGAGGTATCAGGAGACTAGGTCAGAGATGTATGGAGGGGACAGGGTGTGTATGGCCTTGTATGTCAAGGTTAAGGTTTTGAACCGGGATCTCTGGGAAGTGGGGAGCCAGTGAAGGGATCAGTAGACGGAGGAGACAGGGGAGTAGCGGTGAGACAGGAGGATAAGTCAGGCAGCGGAATTGAGGATGGTTCGGAGAAGTGTGAGGGAGGTAGCGGGGAGGCATGAGCAGGAGGTTGCAATAGTCAAGGAGGGAGATGATGAGAGCGTGGACAAGTGTTTTTGCAGTGTCTTGGTCAAGGAAAGAGCGGATTTGGGTAATGTTTTTGAGTCGGAGTCGGCAGGCAGTGGCGAGGGCTTGGATGTGAGGCTTGAAGGAGAGGAAAGAGTCGAGGATTATCGTGAGGCACTTGGCGTGGGGGTCTGGGGAGAGTGATATCCAGTGGCATTGAGGTTTCCATTGATGAAGAATGGCCCCACTATCTTTGTACCCAATATACCACACCATACAATCAATTTTTGTGTTCCAAAAGTCTTTGAGGGATATAGCCAATGTGGGTTAGTGTTAGACCAATAGCGGTGGTTTTGTTTTGTTACCTTCACCATTCACTAAAAGGTTTGCCTCATCACTCATCTAAAGGCAATTGTCTATGCTGTGAAGCTACGAGATGTGCAGCATCTGAAACAATGGATACTGGAAGCCTGTGCTAGCATTTCTTCTGTGGTGTTGCTTATCAGTATGTCAAGAGTGGGAGATCAGGGTTGCATTGACAATCCAACACAATGGGCAGCACTTTGAACACATTTTAGAAGTGGTCATAAAGTAGTAAATAATTCATGAAAAAATAAAATTACGTTAAAATCAAGCACACTATTGTTTTTCTTATTAAATTCTCAATAACCTTGATGTGTCACATGACCCTCTTCCCATTGAAAAATATAAAGTTAGATCCAAAATGACCGACTTCAAAATTAATTTCATGGTCACCACCCATCTGGAAAAGTTTTCCCCCTCCCATATACTAATGTGCCAAAAACAAGAAGTTGATATCACCAACCATTCCCATTTAATTTAGGTGCATCCATATAAATGGCCCACCCTGTAGACACATTTTACTTTACTGGAGATACAGTACAACAGTTGTGTCTTACGTTCCCCAAAAAAATAAACATGTAATTCTAGTGAGCACAATGCACAATGACAATGCACTAAGTAATCGAGAAGACAGAAAGCTGGACATGATATTAGATTATAATGCCACAAAAGGGGCAGTTGATACACTAGATCAAGCAATATCATCATACACATGGAAACGCAAAACTAATCGTTGGCCTATGGCAGTGATGGCGAACTCCAGGCCTCGAGTGCCGCACACAGTGCAGGTTTTCAGGATTTCCTTAGAGTTTGACAGTTAATGATTTGATTGCCAACTGTCAAATGCAATGGAAATCCTGAAAACCTGGACTGTGTGTGGCACTCGAGGCCTGGAGTTCGCCATCACTGGCCTATGGTAATATTTTATAACATTTTGGATGTTTCGGCATACAACACATTTGTTTTATGGAGAGAAATCAACCCTAATTGGAATGGAAATAAGATGCATAAAAGAAGGATTTCTATTGAAGAATTAGGAAAATCCCTAGTTAGGTCGTATATCAAAGCCAGAAAAGTAAACCCCAGATGTGAAGGAGCAGCAGCCATTGTGAAGAGTGTCCAGCAACATGCTCAAGAGACTCTACAGCCTCCACCAGCACCGCTACCAGCCAAAAAAGGAAGAGATGGAGCTTCTGTCCATCTTCTTGTGACAATAAAACAAATCTGACATGTGTTGGGTGTGCAAAATATCTATGTAAAGGACATGTGTTTTATTATTGTATACAATGTAAAGATATATGAACCTGTTCACCCTTTTGTAGACAAAAAAGAAAAACTGAAGTTTTCATTATTTTTCATTTGTTGTTTTATAAAATATGTTAACACAAAGTTATATTTTGTTAGATTTCATGTTATAGTAATAGAAATCTAAAGCATGTTTACTATTTATGTACAGAATGCTATAAAGCGAACATAATTGCACACAGCCCATGTAACCTTTTTCTGAAAAAAAAAAATAAAAATCAAGTTTTAATATAATTTTTTATTTGTTTATGATCAACCATGTTCCCATACAGTTTAAAGAGGACCTATCAGCTTCCTGGTGCTTTCCAAAGAGAAAGCATCTATAAATGCAGCCTGTCTGCTGCATTCAGGGAAGGGGTCTCCCATGTCTCTAGCCCCCCTGTAAGTAATACAAAACACTTTAGAAAATGTACAGAGGGACTTACTCAATATGGAGTCCTCGCTGTTCCCTGGTGTCCTCCCCTCGTCCAGCCCTCCCTGTGCCACCTCTAGCCCCCTCTGTGTTGCCTCCATTATGTGTCTCCCCTCCTTGTCCGCTCATGCTCCCCTGCATCTGAAGTCACACAGGCGCATTGCGAGCAATGGGCTGAAGCGGGTCCCGGCAGCTGAAACGCCTCCTGCCGGTGATGTCAACACTGGAGCCCGCCCTGCTCCATATTATGTATGTACAGTATAATCTGCAGCAGGGCGGGATCCAGAGCTGACGTCACCGGCAGGAGGCGTTTCAGCTGCCGGGACCTGCTCCAGCCCATTGCTTGCTCTGCACCTATGTGACTTTAGATGCAGAGAGAGCATGAGCGGGTGAGACACATAAAGGAGGTGGCATTGTGGGGGCTAGAGGTGGCACAGAGAGGGCTGGAGGCTGGGAGGACATCATGGAATAGCGATTACTCCATACTCAGTAAGACCCTTATCTGTACACTTTCTAAAGGGTTTTATACAACTATCAGGGGATCTAGAGACATGGGGGACCCCTTCCCTCAATGCAGTAGACATGCTGCATTCAGGGGTGCTTTGACTTTGGAGAGCACCAGTGGGGTGACAGGTTCTCTTTAATAATGAACTAGGTATTCAAATAAAACACTTACAGTAGCTAAAATCAACATTTTCATGGACCGGGTCCATATTGATCCGAAACAGTACAAGTGTATAGTAAATGTGATCATAACAGTAGGGTAATACAGATGTTTTAAGGACATTGTAAGCTTCTTGGGCTTCCCGTCTGCTGCCACATCTGGCACTGTTTTCAAAATTCAGACCCTGCAGGTGTCAAAATACCTGAAAACTCTAGGAAGCTTAAAAAAATTCCCGAATATTCCCCAAAATTCTACAGCTAATACAAACCAGTAGACCCGATGGCTGGGGAAACTTCTAACATAGATTAGGTGTTGTTCCCAGCCAGCGGGTCTGCCGGCGAGTGTTTTGGCTCAAATCAACAGGTAAAGTTTTAAGGCCTTTTTAAATTCCAACCTTTATCCTGAACAAATTTGTGTTTGCCGACTTTTGGTGGAAGTGTTTGTGCTCGCGATCACCAAACAGAATTGGCCAGGTTCTTGACAAATTTGAAATTTGGCAAACATGTTCAAGTAAAGTTTGCTCATTACTATTCAGGAAAAAGGAGCTCAAACCTTCTCCCACAAGCTGCGATGGCGCAGACAAAGCAAATTTCAACCCTGTCCACTTCATTGTCCAAGTGAAGCATCCTGTTGTCCCGGCCTGAGAGCTTTGAAAGAAAGTGTAAATACCCAGCCATGCACCCACAGGCACAAATACTAAATGCTCACATTGCCAAATTGCCAGGTGTGAATATCTTGTTATATACTGTAGGTTTGTTGGAATGGTGTCTTTCCATGATCACTTGATTGTGGCTGCCCCATGAGACTCTGTTCCAAGTTGCCACTATTTTGACCAGTGTGAAGCCCCCGCTTTACACAAGCACGTCTTAAACAATATGAACAATGCTCTCACCAATGCTGTAACAGGGAAGGTCCACCTAACAACAGATAGGTGGACAAGTTGTTATGGACAGAGCGTGATACATTTCTCTGACGGCACATTGGGTGAGTGTAGTGGAGAGTGGGACAAAGTCGCAAACTGGAACATCACACATCCTACCCATGCCAAGAATCACTGGTCCAACTTCTATCAGTGGTTCCGTCTCCTCATATGCCTCTTCCAGTCTCCCATTCTTCTCCTCATCCTCTGGTGAATTACCCACCTTTCTCTCCCAAGCTGGGAGCTGTGTAGCAGTGCATCGGCAAAGTGGCAAAACATGCTGCTGAGGCTCATCTGTTTAGGTCATAAACCACACACTGCAGCACAGCTGTTGCAAGGGTTAAAAGAACAGACCAATCAGTGACTCCCCCCACTGCACTTCCAACCTGGTTTGGTCATTTGTGATAATGGGCATAACCTGGTGGCAGCTTTAAACCTAGGCAAGCTGATACACAATCTATGCATGGCTTATGCGCTGAACCTAGCTGTCAAAACATTTCTAAAAATATACCATGACTTGCCATACCTACTTGAGAAGGTACACCTTATTAGCACCCATTTCTGACAGTCATCTACCAATTTTTCTGGTCTTGCAGTGCTGTAAAAGTGCTTGAATTTACCTAGCCACCTATTTATTTGCAACCTACCCACGCACTGAAACTCAACATATCATATGTTAGCAATGATTGGTGAGCATAAAATCACCGAATAGGACATAAAATTAAAAAATACTCACCGAAAATTAGCCATGTTAAATATCCATTGCGCCTAGCAGGAGGCTGCCAGATCCACTGAGATGCAACACACGTGCCTTATATCACGCTGGGTGTAGGGAGACACCCAGTGCTGAATGACAACAGGGGGGGGAAGGAGTCCCTGATGCTAAGGGCAAAAAGGGGGGATGGTGACCCCTAGAACAACTAGCACTGACACCTGGCAACCCTAACGTCCCTATACAGTTTCCACAACTGTCGCTGCCAGGACACCTATTCCCTGACTGTCCCTGGACTACCACTACACAGGGCTCAGAGCGGGTGAACTCTAGTTAACCCGGCTAGAAACTAGAAAGCACACAAGGGAAACAGACAGAGTGGGGAAGATATACACTTAACTTTAGCAGATCCAAGCAGCAAACCAGTAGGCTCCAAGAAACACTGCTTTGATCCAAGAATCAATCAGGAACACCTGAGGCTATCACCAGCAGTGCATCCTGGGAGTCAAGGGAAATATATAGGTCCAAGGTAAGGAATCAGCTGGGTCCTAGTGACCTCCAGCTTTAACTAAAAGGGAAATGCCTTTTAAAGTGACAGAGACATTTTTTCTTTAGGATGTGGACTGTTTGGCCAAATGCTGGGATCTTCTGCGTGTGACCTCTACAGTCTCATCCATGCCTCCTGACACACCCGTGACAGTACCTTCCCTTCTATGAGTGGTCACCGGACACTCAGGGCCAGGCTTGTCAGGATGGGAGAGGTGAAAGGCACGGACCAGCCTGGCAGCATTCACCTCTGATGTTGGCTCTCACATCCTCTCCTCAGGACCGTAACCCCGCCAGTGCACCAAATACTGAAGGGAACGGCGCAACATGCGAGAATCCACAACCTTAGAAATTTGAAATTCCAAATTCCCATCCACACAGATTGGTTCGGGCGGCAAAGGAGCCAGCTCAGAAAAAGGCACATATGGTTTGAGAAGAGATCTATGAAACACATTGTAAATCCTGAGTGTTTGGGGCAACTCAAGACAAAAAGCTACAGGGTTAATGAAGGTGGTTATCTTATGAGGACCAATAAACCTAAGTCCCAGCTTACATGAAAGCACCTTCAGCTTAATATTCATGGTAGACAACCATACATAATCATGCACACACAGGTCAGGACCTGGCGAGCACTTCTTATCAGCCATACGTTTGTATCTGTCACCCAAGAGTTTCAAGTTACTGTGCACCCCCTGCCATACAGAGGAGAGAGAAGAGGCAAATCGGTCCTCCTCAGGAACTCCCGAAGAACCTTTACCACTAAAGGTAACAAACTGAGGATAAAACCCATATGCACCAAAAAATGGTGACTTGCCGGTGGACTCCTGGTGACAATTATTTATGGTAAATTTGGCTAAAGGTAAATAGGAAGCCCAATCCCCCTGGTTTCCAGAGATAAAACATCGAAGATAAGTCTCCAAATTTTGATTTGTGCGCTCAGTCTGCCCATTAGACTGAGGATGGAAAGCAGAAGAATAGGACAGCTTTACCCCTAATCAAGTACAAAAGGCTTTCCAAAACTTAGAAACAAACTGAGTACCACGATCTGAGACCACATCGGAGGGAACCCCATGAAGTCACACAATCTCAGTGACAAACACCTGTGCCAGTGTGTTGGCATTAAATTAAAAAACAGATAAGGCGCAATGAGGGGTACCTATGTGACATGAATTTTATCGTGGGGGTGGTTATACTCCTTCCTAGTGCTCCAACAAGACCGCTTTTGTAGTTGCAAAATAGTGTCTTGGCATTAGGAAGTGCTGGTAGTGCCACAAAGTGTACCATCTTGCTGAACCTATCAACCACTACAAAAACCACCGTCTTGCCTGCAGATACAGGGAGATCTGTGATAAAATCCATAGACAGATGTATCCATGGTCTATCAGGAATGGACAATAGCTTAAGAGATCCAGACGGATGGGTATGCGGAACCTTAGCGCATGCGCGAACACTACATGCAGACATGAAGTTAGTCATGTCCTTCTGCAACCCTGGCCACCAAAAACGATGAGACAAAAGATCCAAGGTGGCCCTACTACCCGGCTAACCTGCCAATACAAAGATATGATGTTCTTTAATTACCTTGAGGTGTAAATCAGACGGTATAAAGAGTCTCCCCAAAGGGCAGGAGACAGGAGCGCCCCCCTGAGCCTTGAACACCTCCCCCTCCAAATCTGGGTAAAGAGCCAAAACCACCACCCCCTCCTGTAAAATGGGAACAGGACTCTCTTGATTACTACCACCCGGGAAACTACATGATTACGCATCTGCCTTCACATTCTCAGCCCCCGGACGGTAGATGACAGTGAAATTAAATCTTGTCAAAAACAAGGACCATCTGGCTTGCCTGGGGTTGAGACGCTTGAGGGATGCAAGGTAAGATAAGTTCTTATGGTCAGTGATAACAGTGATGAGATGGACAGCCCCCTCCAACCAGTGACGCCATTCCTCAAATTCCGTCTTAATAGCCAAAAGTTTTCTATTACCAACATCCTAATTTATTTCTGCCAACGATAATTTTTTGGGGAGAAAAAGGCGCATGGCAACCATTTACCAGGAGAAGGCCCTTGTGACAACACCGCCCCCACCCCCACCTCGGATGCATCCACCTCAACAATAAAGGACTGAGAAAGATCAGGTTGGCAGAGGATCATTGCAGTAGCAAAGCATCTCTTCATGGAGGAGAAAGCCCGCTGAGCAGAGTTTGACCACTTAGAAAAATTCAACCCTTCTTAGTCATGTCCGTGAGGGGTTTCACAATTACAGAATAATTCTTAATAATTTTACGGTAGAAATTAGTAAACCCCAAAAAACCTTGCAATGCCTTCAGGATTTTGGATGATCCCAGTCAAGCACCACCCGGACCTTCTCTGGATCCATCCGAAAACCCAAAGATGACAACAGCTACCCCAGAAATTAGACCTCCTGAATGGCGAAAACACATTTCTCCAATTTAGCATACAGTTTGTTGTCCCGTAAAATCTGTAGCACCTGTTTAACATAAGACTGATGTGTTGCCATATCGGGTGAGTAGATCAAAATATCATCCAAGTAAACTACCACAAATCTACTCACCAAATGATGGAAAATATCATTCACAAAGTGTTGGAAAACTGCAGGGGCATTCGTCAGACCAAACGGCATCACGAGACTCTCAAAATGGCCCTCAGGGGTATTAAAAGCAGGCTTACATTCATTTCCCTCTTTGATTCTAACCAGATTGTTACCTCAAATCCAACTTGGAGAACCATTTAGCTCCCACAATCTGACTGAACAAATCAGGAATTAGAGGGAGGGGATATGGATCACAGACCATGATCTGATTCAATTCCCGGAAATCGAAACAAGGACGGAGGCCCCCATCTTTTTTTAATAAAAAAGAATCCTGCCGCGACTGGCAAAGATGAGGGTCTGATATGTCCTTTCTCCAGACACTCGGCAATGAAATCCTTCATGACTTGTCTCTCAGGACCAGATATATTATACAGCCTGGATTTGGGCAGTTTAGCTCCAAGAATGAGGTTAATAGGACAGTCGTATGCACGGGGAGGAGGCAAATCCCGACACCCTTTTCAGAGAACACATCCTCATACTCTGATAGATATGCAGGCAATGACACAGCAGACACAGCAGCAAAAGATGTATTCAAACAATTCTCCACACAGAAATCACTCCACTCCACAATGTCTCTGGACTGCCCATCCACCACAGAATTATGTTTAACCAACCACGGCAGGCCCAGAACAATGGGAGCGGGGAGACCCTCCAGAACATAGCAAGAAATTGTCTCCTGATGTTGGGGTTCAACCTTCAACTTAATATTATGCACAATTTGCATAAGACTTCCCTGAGCAAGTGGCGCTGAGTCGATGCAATAGATATGAATGGGCTTAGACAACAAACTGCACGTAAGCCCATGAGTCATTTCAAAATGAGCATCCACCATGCTGAACCCCGCTCCACTATCCACAAAAACAGACATTTTTTTCAGTTATGCTCTCTAGTGCCACCTCGGCTCTCAGGAGAAACCGGGAATTACACGTGGAAGATAAACTCCTGCTCTTTTACCTCAACACCACCCATGATAACCCGAGTCCCAGGTATTCCCCTCAGTTTAGGAACAGAGGGGCAGGCTCCAATAAAATGGCCCCTTTTACCAAAGAAAAAATAGACCCTTTTTTTTACCTTGGTAAATGCCAGAAGAAACTTTGGAGTTGGTCGCTCCTCCTAGTTGCATGAGTTCATCACTCGAGAGAAACAACTCACCCTCTGCTTGCCCACCTGGCAATAGAGTACTACCTCGAGAAAGGTTTTCAGGAGAAAGTGGTTTACCCTTTCTATCCTGAAGGCGTCTATCCATACGTATAGCCAAAGACATAGCAGCCTCCAGAGATCCTGGGGCCTCATAAACCACCAGAGCATCCTTCAACCTTTCTGAGAGTCCCTGGCAAAAATGACTTCTGAGGGCTGGATTGTTCCACTTAGTGTCTGTAGCCCACCTATGAAACTCAGAACAGTAAGTCTCTGCTGACCGATTCCCCTGTTGGAGGTGATGCAATTTGGATTCGGCCAAAGAGACACAGTCAGGATCATCATAGATGAGCCCAAGAGCATCAAAAATCCCCTCTACAGACTGGAGACAATCAGAGTCATGTGGCAACGAGAAAGCCCATGAATGGGGATCCCCCTGCAACAGCGACAAAATAATTCCCATAAGCTGCTGCTCATCTCCAGAGGAATAGGGCCGGAGCCTAAAGTATAGTTTACAGGCTGCTTTAAATACAGCAAATTTGTCTCTGCCTCCTGCAAACCTGTCTGGGAGGGCAATCTTAGGTTCAGGTCTGACTTGCCCACCCGCTGGGATCACCACCACAACATTCTGCTGCTGCTGGCTCTGCCACCTCCAGAGACAGAGTCTGGAGCTGCTGGGCCAGAGCAGACACAGGATCCATGAATAGAAAAGGAAGAAAGAAAAAAAAAATCAGTTTCACCCTTTTCATTTAATTAAGGTGCTAAATTAAGGTGATAATGTCACGCTGGGTGTAGGGAGACACCTAGCGCTGGACGACAATGGGGGGGGGGGAAGGAGTCCCTGATGCTAAGGGCAAAAAGGGGGGATGGTGGCCACTAGAACAACTAGCGCTGACACCTGGCTCCCCTAACGTCCCTATACAGTTACTGCAACTGCCGCCACCAGGATACCTATTCCCTGACTGTCCCTGGACTACAACTACACAGGGCTCAGAGCGGCTGAGCACTAGTCAACCCCGCTAGCAACTAGAAAACACACAAGGGAAACAGACAGAGTGGGGAAGATATACAATTATCTTTAGTAGATCCAAGCAGCAAACCAGCAGGCTCCAAGAAACACTGCTTTGATCCAAGAATCAATCAGGAACACCTGAGGCTATCACCAGCAGTGGCACCTGCGACCAGCCATGCTAACAGGGAGGTGATTGGTGGTATTTGTAGACACAAGGTTACCATAGTGCGTCAGGAACACTGGTACATATGATGCATAGTGTCAGACTGCAGCCTATTGATCACGCTGATGCTATTAGATCAGGCGGGCTGCTCCGCACTATTTACCTGCATCACAAATGACAGACGCCCCCCAGAGGGCTCAGCCACAAACTGCAAGAGATAAAAAGGTGCAATAAACACTAAAGATGAAGAAGTGAGGTGTTAGTGGATATTTTAGCCAAAATATGTAAGCTTGTAACCCAACGCCAGTTGAGTTGGCAGCCTCCATGCCAAGAGGGCCATTGTAGATCATTTGCTGAAAACATCACCCTCAGACAACACTGTCAGCAGAGGTACCAGCTTTTTTCAACAGCAGGGATTAATGGAGAAAGACACGCACACCAGGTCCAGCAAAGTTGGGGGAAAAATGTGCTCAAACTGGGCCATTTTCATTAAACCAGCACATCTGCAATCAGCAATCTGTGACTATACCAATGCCAAGGAGGGAGAAGTTAAAAAACATGGTCAAGGGGTACTTAAGTGACCATACCTGCATCATTCCTGATGATTCAATTCCCTTTAATTATGGGGTGTCCAAGCTGCACACTTGGGCTGACCTCTCCAGGTGCTGGCCTGCCTTGCTGCTAGTGTGATGTCAGAGGGTGTTTTCAGTTCCACTGGGGCAATCGTCACAGATAGGTGCACACACCTCTCTATGGAAAATGCAGACAGGCTTACTCTGATTAAATTCAACAAGGCTTGGACTTCTCCACCGTGTAATCATTGAAGATTACTGCAAACTTTGGTTGACAAGCCAAAGTTGAGGCTTGCAGATGGCAGTTACTGCTCCCTTCTTGTACTCCATATTGCTTGCTCGTCTTCTCTGTAGTCTCTGCCTTTAAATGAGTTACATGAGCGAGTGAGGACCATATAATATGAATAAGCGGCCACACTCTTAAATGTACAGAAGAGGATCCTCTTAAATGTATATAGGAGGGCCCTTCCCAGCGTATGTTACAGGGCCACCTCAGGACCCTTATCAAACTCAGGTTTCCTGAGACTGACACCTGCAAGCCCTCTGAAAACTTGTAATTAGGGGGCACAGAATGATATGGAGGTGGTGTAGCAGGAGGAAGAAGAGTGGAAAGTGGGAAAAGCCCACACCCCAAAAGGTTAGTTGGAACTGGCATTGTAAACTGCTATAAAATATATATTACACTATCTAATTCTCAATGAGGGACTGACCGCCAAAATGCATAACTAAGCATAGTCCCTCCAAAACGTATGGTAGTGGGCCAACTCAGTGCATTCACCAAACTCAGTTTTCCTGACACTTACAGACCCTCTGAGAACTTGAAGTGAGGGCCGCAGAATGACATGTAGGTGGTGTGGCAAGAGGAGGAGGAGGGTAAAGCAAAACATCCCAATGGGCATGTTGAAACTGGCATTTTAAACTGCTAAGGCTGCTTTCACATAATGATTTTGTGAAATCCGACGCTGTCCGATATAAATTGGACAGCATCAGATCCAAACTGATCCCTACAATCGGATGCCAAATTGGCATCCGATTCCGACATTTTTCAGGATCAGTTTGGCCGGCTCCTCCTGTCATCTCACTCCTCTCTGCCTCCTGTCACCTGTCTGTTCCCTGTTCTCCCCGGCTCTCCCCTGCTCTCCCCCGGTACTACCGCTTCTCCCCTCTTCTCCCCTGTGTTTTCCTGTTCTCCCCTGGTACTCCTTGCTTCTCCCCGGTACTCCAGCTTCTCCCCCGGTACTCCCCGCTTCTCTCCCGGTACTCCCACTTCTCCCCCGGTAGTCCTCGCTTCTCCCCCGGTACTCCCCGCTTCTCTCTCAGTATGCCCCACTTCTCCCCTGTGTTTCCCCCTCTTCTCCCCTCTCCTCCGGACTAAAAATTAAAAAAATCTTTATTCTCACCTGTTCACGAGTCCCCCGGTGTCACCAGCTATATCTTCTGATCCTAGGACCTCGCATGATGTCACAGTGACATGACCGGTTACCGCGCTAACCGTTCATGTGACTGTGACATCACGGCAGGTCCTACAGGCAGGAGGTGCTGGAGACGCCAGGGGACTCGTGGACAGGTGAGTATACATATTCTTTATTTTTAACCCCTGCTTCACGTAATTTTACTTCCGCAATATATGTATATACAGTACATTGCGGAAGTGAAATTAGATGGTTAGGAGCAGTTTTAGTGTACTGAGCATGCTCAGTACACTAAAATCGGGTCCGAGGAGACATCAGATGTTCCCTCGGACCCTGCTCCATAGGTCCCTATGTTAAAAACCAGGGATCGGATTGGATTTGGCCAAATTGCCATCCAGTTTGTCAGATCCGATTCTATCCGGTTTTTGATTCAGATGTAAAAATCAGAGCAGTCTCCGATTTTTGCACCGGAAAGAAATCGGGAAAAATCGAGATACCCTGAGAAATCCGGGCTGATATCCTAATGAGGCCACTTCTAAAGTGGGAGTAATGTCAGGACCCTTTTCCAAGATGACGTCTTCTGCTTTGCTCCTCTCTATGTGCTTGCTCCCCCTACCTTTATAGCTCCAGTCCATCTTCTAGCCCTTCTCTTGAGTATTCTGCCTGGATCCCAGCTCCTTGTTGCATCTCAAGTTTCAGTCACTTCCTCATGCATTCCCAGTTATGCTCTTCAATATATGTATACCTAAGTTAAGCTTTCCACACCAGCTGCCAGCTCCACTCCAGTGACAAGCTGCCCTGTGCTGTTTTTTCTGTGTCAGTTTCTGCCTACCACTCTCGGGTCACGTAAGTTTGTTAGATTACAAAATCCTGTAGCCTCAACATTTATCATTGTAGCAGTTTTCGTGACAGTTCGGGACTTTTAAGTAAAACTGCTCTGCACCTGGTTCTGGACTTGTTTCTCAGAGTCTTCTGGTTCCAGGCCTCCCTGGGTAGAAACTGTGTTCTACACACTGTTACTTCAGTATCACTCAGAGTTAACTCTGCTTATAGACATTTCTGATTACTGCTCCTCCTGGTATGAACGATGTTCAAAGACTGTTCTGTTATCACCATCCTACAAGACAATATTTACATTTGAACAACATAAATAGCAGTATTTACATTTATCATATCAACAGAAACTTAAGGCGCCCTTTACAGACCCAGTCAGGTTCTAATGACAGATATGCCCGCCTGGCATTATTTACATATCTACAGACCTCAATACTTCTACAGGTATCTCTATACCCAGGACCCACCATAGTAACAGGAATCTTTCTGCCCACTACATACGAGACCTTTACGGATCAACCGGGATCTGGGACACATCCAGTACATCCAGTCTCATATACATACGTGGATCAACGGGACCATCACGACCTGACAGTCGGTCCCAATGGCGGTTCCTGCCGCCTGGCCTTTGAGACATACCCTGTCTCACTCATGCATACCGTCCATTATGAGGCTACATGGACTTCCGCTAGTATTGGGCCCATACACATGTACATTCAGTCCATCATAACACATCCATGGACTGCAGCCTACTCATGCCCGCACAGTCCATCATAAAATATTCATGGACTCTGGCCTTTGCAAGGCACAGCCTCATATGCATCCACACACACAGTCCATCATAAGATATCCATGGACTACAGCCTATACGGGCTCAGACCAGGGTTTAGCGAACCTGAGCTACTGGGTAAACCAGGTGTCCCCAAGGTTTCCTCACTACATGTTCTCAGGTCACCAGCGGCTTCCAAACCTCCATACCAGGCAAGTTGCCAAGACCACAGTTGCACCCCAACGTCCGAGCGATCACCCTCCAGGTTCTGCCAGGGTCCCCCAACTCCAGGAGCCATCTCAACCAGGTGTGTGGCCACAGGCTCACACACTCACCAGAGGGAAAGGTGCCTCCCACATGGAGTGCAAAAAATAGTAATGGCGGTCTAATTAGGAGCGCTCCAAGGAGCAAGCAGACATGTAAGATGTTTTCATAAATGTCAAACCTTTTATTAACTTCTTAGCTCCCCTCACAGCTCCACTACGCGTTTCAACTGCATACAAACAGTCTTCATCAGGTGGTGTCACACCACCTGATGAAGACTGTTTGTATGCAGTTGAAACGCGTAGTGGAGCTGTGAGGGGAGCTAAGAAGTTAATAAAAGGTTTGACATTTATGAAAACATCTTACATGTCTGCTTGTTCCTTAGAGCGCTCCTAATTAGACCGCCATTACTATTTTTTGCATGAAAACTACTCCCTTTTTGAGGGACTGGCGGCTGGAGCAGCTCAGGAACAGCACAAACAATCTGCCTTGAACAGGAGAGAGGAGAGCGGAGAGGCATTGCATATACCGCCGGCGGCGGAGGCTGTTAAACCGGGTTGTGCAGGAATTGCACAACCCGATAAGGTGAGTGGCCACCTACCCACGCCACATAGACGTTTTTAATAAGGGGATCCTACACATTTGCGCCCCTTTTCCTTTTTGTTTCCCACATGGAGTGGGCAGGCTTCCCTCCATGTCCCAAAGGGATAAAACGCCTCTGACCCACGATCTCACATTTCAAAGGTTCATTCTGATTTGATCCCTTTCTCAGCCCTGGGCAGCCTAATATCCCTGTTAGCTACACCCACCTGGGAAGCAGTGAGTCAGCAGCATTTACACAAACCTAGCTGAAGTTAACCCCTTGTGTACTACTACCGAGCTAACACACACTTAACCCTATGTCTACAGCTACATCCAGCAATCACCCAGATTGCCGCAGGCCCATGTGAGTCATATCAGCCACATGCTATAGTGCCAGAATGCCTCACAGTATTTATGTATGTATGTATGTCCACTAAAGGAATTCACACCATTGTATCTCCAATCACAAAGTTTTGCGAATTAATGTATGTATGTATATATTTATGTCCATTAAAGGAACTAACACCATTGCATCCACTATCACAAAATTTTGCACACACACCCCATTTGACTCAGGGTTTGTAGGGGGGTGAAATTGGGGGGCAGGTTCGGGAAGGGAAGAGGGAGGCATTTTTTTTAGGGAGGTGGGGGTGATGGTTTGGGGAGGGTGCAGGGGGCTGGTTAGGAGGTAGGAGAAGTTTTGGGGTAGGGGCAGGGTGGTGAGGGGTAGATTTGGGGGAGCGTGGGTGGATAGCGTGGGTTGGGGAGGTAGGATTGATTTGTATAATGGTAAATGATAACTAGGCACATCACAAGGGCTATAACTACTAGAAAAAATGGACAATGCCAAAATTGAAGTGACTACAACCAGGCAACCTGCCTTTGAGCCTTTCTCATTTCACTATTTCCCATTGTGCATCTCCCATCTGGATTACATAGATATAACTACTAAAGATACCATTAGCATTATACATCTTGAATTGCTTGCAGACAACCACATATACACTGGTCTACTGATAATTATCTCTGACACTTGATTCTACTTTCTTAAAGGAGCCTCTTAGTGGTCTCTCATGAAAGTTTATGTGCTGGTCATCAATTCTCACATGGAAAGAGATCTGTACAAAAGGCCAAGTAGGCTGAAACATTGATCTCATGTGAATTGTGACAATAAAAGGATCTTTGTGTTTTTCACTGCAATTTTGGCATTGTCCATTTTTTCTAGTAGTTATAGCCCTTGTGGTGTGTCTAGCTATTCTGTACCACTAGTTATGGTTTTTCAAGAGCAGCCAAACTTATTGGTGAGCCTATCTTTACTCCTAATTATTGATTCGTATAGTGGACATACAATACACACACACAGACATACACTCAGCTTATAACTAAGAACAGTTAGTCAATATGCCCAGGCAATGCCAGGCTCTACAGCTATGCCCGTGCATAGTAACTAACTGTTATTAGTTACAATCTGAGTGTATGTCTGTGTGTGTATTGTATGTCCACTGTACAAATCAATCCTGCCTCCCCCAATATGCTCCCCCCCAAATCTATCCCTCACCCCCCCGCCACCACCCCAAAACTTCTACTACTCCCAAACCTGTCCCCCCGTACCCTCCCCAAATCTGCACCCCCAACTCCCTAAAAAATGCCCCCTTCTTGCCCCCTTAACCCGCACCCCATAAACCTGCCCCCAAATCCACACCCCCTTCAAACATCCCAAAAATGCCCCGCTCCACCCGCACCCCCAAACCCTCCCCCCACCGTCCAAACTGTGAGTCAAATGGGGTGTGTGTGCAAAATGTTGTGATTGCAGATCCAATGGTGCGAATTCCTTTAATGGACATTCATACATACATACATTCCTTCATTTCTGTAGAATGTTAGCTTATAAAATTCTGTGTCATGTCACTGTCTATCATTCTGATCTTATGACTCATAAGAAAAAGAATGTGACTGGATGATTGTCATCACACACTGAGAAAAGCTGTATTTTCCCTCAATGAGCAAGACTTACAGAAATGGAAGAAAGAGAGGCAAGTATTACAGAAATGAGTTCAGAAATGGAATAAAGGGGGGCAAGAGCTGCTTTCTCAATGGCCAAGGCAATAAGGGAGGTAAGAATTTCATTCTATTGTGACATGACAATGGAGGGGCGTGGCTATGTGGAGTGGGGTGGGGCTTGCCACACACATGGGCATGGCTATGTGGAGTGGGGTGGGGCCATGTGGAGCAAGTGTGGCCATGTGGAGTGGTCATGGGCAAATGGAGTGTGCATGGTCAAGTGGAATAAATGTGGTCATGTGGAGTGGGCATGGACATATGAAGTGGGCAAGGTATGCCACATACACACACATACACTCAACCTTATATAATATATACATATATATATACTAGCTGTAGTACCCGGCTACGCCCGGGTTAATAAATAACTGCTGTTAGCTATAACAAAATAGAATTTGAATATGTCATATTGATGACCTGTAGGAAAATAGAAGCTGAGCTGTGATTGATTGCTATAGGCAGCCTAATAAATCTCCAGCCAACAGTAAACCCTCCCCCTGGCCGGGCAGTATATGTTACCTCACATAATAGATAGCTCATGTGACTGACATCTGCCTTAATTCCCTATATGGCACATGTGTTGCACATTGGCTGTTTTTAATCAGATGTTTATGTTTGGAAAATAAAGATAGCACACGTATGAGGCGAGTTGTGTGAGGTGATTTGTGCACATCTGTGTCTGTCTGTGTGGTGTGTGTGTCCCTTGGGTGTGTATGTGTGTGTCCCTGTGGGATGGGGTCTGTGTGGTGTGTGTCTCTGTTGTGTGTGTCTCTTTGTGGTATGTGTGTGTGTCCCTGTGGGGTGAGTGCATGTGCCCCTATAGGGTGTGTATGTGTGTGTCCCTGTGGGTGGGGTCTGTGTGGTGTGTGTCTCTGTTGTGTATGTCTCTTTGTGGTGTGTGTGTGTGTGTCTGTGGGGTGAGTGCATGTGTCCCTTTAGGGTGTGTATGTGTGTGTGCCCCTGTGGGGGTCTGTGGTGTGTGTGTGTGTATCTGTGTTGTCTGTGTCTCTTTGTGGTGTGTGTGTCCCTGTGGGTTGAGTGCATGTGTCCCTATAGGGTGTGTATGTGTCCCTGTGGGGGGGTGTCTGTGTGAGGTGTGTGTGTCTCTGTGTTGTGTGTGTCCCTTTGTGGTGTGTTTGTGTCCCTGAGGGGTGAGTGCATGTGTCCCTATAGGGTGGCTATGCGTGTGTGTCCCTGTGGGGGGGTCTGTGTGGTGTGTGTCTGTTATGTGTGTCTCTTTGTGGTGTGTGTGCCCCTGTGGGGTGAGTGCATGTGTCGCTATAGAGTGTGTGTGTGTCTCCTTGGGGGTGTGGGGGTGTCTCTGTGTTGTGTGTGTTTCTTTGTGGTGTGTGTTTGTTCGGGTGCGTGGTGAGTATCCAATGTTTGGGGCTGCACTTTAGCGACTATCCACTTGCTGTTACTCTTTGTGTGCGTGTGGTGTGTATACATGTCCCATGTGCGTGGTGAATATCTCATGTTGGTGCCCCACCTTAGTGACTATATGCTGGTATATGCTGTTAGTCTTTGGTGCTATCATTAAGCCCCTCTCATTAACAACTGTCAACTGGTAACTGGCACTTTTTCCCCATTATGTAGATAGGGGCAAAATTGTTTGGTGAATTGGAATGCGCGGGGTTAAAATTTCGCCTAACAACATAGCCTATGACGCTCCCGGGGTCCAGATGTGTGACTGTGAAAGATTTTGTCTCTATAGCTGATAGCTGTCGATTTTCCTCCCACACGTTTCCTTTCCCTTTTTTCCCATTATGTAGATAGGGGCAAAATTGTTTGGTGAACTGGAACGCGCAGGGTTAAAATTTTGCCTCACAACATAGCCTATGACGCTCCCGGGGTCCAGACGTGTGACTCTGCTCAATTTTGCGGCTGTAGCTGCGACGGTGTAGATGCCAATCCCGGATATACACACATACATGCACACATACACACATACACACATTCAGCTTTATATATTATATATATATATATATAGTCATGTACATGTGCACACATATTTTTGTGTACCTGTATAATCTTCTGGATTTCCTACCTGCAGCACTAAATAAAAAGAAAAATATTTGGGCCACAAGTGTGTGTGTGTTTGTGTGTGTGCAGTCTGTGGGCATGTATGCAAATGTATGTGTGTCTGCATTACAATGTGTTTGTAATTACCGTATATACTCGCATATACGCCAAGTTTTTCAGCCCAAAAATTGGGCTGAAATGTCCCCCCCTCGGTTTATACGCAAGTCACTGTATACTGTATACAATGTATACAGTATACAGTGCCCCCCATCTATATACAGGCCCCCCCCGCTGCAATCCTATAAAGGAAGAGATTAGTATACTTATCCCTCTGCTGCCGCTGTCCCGCCGCCATCACGATCCTCCGTCTTCTTCTAGCGTCTTCCGTCTTCCTCCGATGGTCGCAGGCAATGACGTCATTGCCTGCGCGACCGAGGAGGAAGCCAGAAGAAGACGGAAGACGCTGGAAGAAGACGGAGGATCGTGATGGCGGTGGGACAGCGGCAGCGGAGGGATAAGTATACTAATCTCTTCCCTTACAGGATTGCGGTGGGGGGGCCTGTATATAGATGGAGGGACCTCTGGGGCATCTGTATACTACCACTGGGGCTGCTGTATACTGATGGGGGGGCCTGTATATACCTGTGGGGCTGCTGTATACTGCCACTGGGGCTGTATATACCTTTGGGACTGCTAGATACTACCACTGGGGCTGTATATACCTGTGGGGCTGCTAGATACTACCACTGGGGCTGTATATACCTGTGGGGCTGCTGTATACTACCACTGGGGCTGTATATACCTCTGGGGCTTCTGTATACTACCACTGGGGCTGTATATACCTCTGGGGCTGCTGTATACTACCTCTGGGGCTGCTGTATACTACCACTGGGGCTGCTGTATATACCTGTGGGGCTGCTGTATACTAACTACTGGGGCTGCTGCTGTATATACCACTGGCGCTGCTGCTGTATACTACCACTGGGGATGCTGTATATACCTCTGGGGCTGCTGTATACTAACTACTGGGGCTGCTGCTGTATATACCACTGGGGCTGCTGCTGTATACTACCACTGGGGCTGCTGTATATACCTCTGGGGCTGCTGTATACCACACTGCTGAGGGCTGTATACCTGTGCTGGGGTCCACCCTCGGCTTATACACGAGTCAATAGGTTTTCCCAGGTTTTGGGGGCAAAAGTAGGGGGGTCGGCTTATACACGGGTCGGCTTATACACGAGTATATACTGTATATACAGCTTTTCCAGGACTAGATCATTTTAGTTGAAAATAATTTCATGGAGAGAGATTGTATTTTAATTCAGAAATGTTCTGAAGGCTGTAAAGTCACCAAAAATATGCAATGACAAAAAAGTCAACAGCAGAATACATTTCTCGTTGAAGAGCAGGTTATTAAATATGTATGAACTCTGCAGCCTCTATTTTGAGAATCGGTGTGGACCTGAAGTCTGCAATTCCTCTAATTACATTACCTTTAACTCAACTGTCTACATTTTCACATTTAAGAACTCTTTAAAAACATTTTTTAGTTAAAAAAAAATGAAAAAGCTAGTTTTGCAAGTAGAAAACAAAGGAAAATGTTCCCACATTGGCAGGTCAAAGCAGAAAGTAAATAGGTGTTTTAATTGAATGTCACAGGCTATAAATGATGCCTCTTGTATAAACTCATTTGTGAAGCTGTGACCCCCGTTCGACTTGGCTTTCTCATTTTCTTTTCATTTGTAAAGAAGAAAGGATTTTCCTTTGCTAGTATATTAGAATACCCCATATACAATGGATCAAAACTTGTGTGCTGTCATAACTTTCATTTTTCTTTGATATGCAACAGAAAATTATGGTGTTTTCTTAAGCACTACACTATAAAGTATACATATACAAGTATGATCATGTTTGCTTAGTAATAAATATACTCTAAAAAAAACTTAGAATTCATATGTGTTTTCTACGTCCCACCTATTAAAAAAAGACAACCGATAAAATATACATTGTTTATAGGAAAAACACAATGAGTAAAATAATTTCTTAGTAATATGGCTAAATAGTAGTCATACATTAACCAAATATCAACATCTTGTTGCTTAACAATGTCAAAAATAAATACCAATAATAAACCACATACAGAGGATAAACCAAAAATTAGCACATGTTATCACAACAAGGTGTGTAAAAGTAACCATTATACTGTTGCAAAAAAAATACAGTATACCAAGAATATGATGTACTGATTTGCCAGTAATACCACAATCACAGGATAAGTACTGCCAAACTGTTATTGGACCATATACTCTATTACAACTATGTAGTAACTAAATAATATCACCATATTGATCATTATCAAAAGCCAAAAGTACTAGCACTAATATTATTACCAGTGACAGTTTTATATAGGAGCTCTGAAGATTGTACAATGTAAATAGTAAATCCAGTGATTTATTGGTAACATGTTCAAGTGAAGTCATCCATTTTTGCTTTTCTTCTTCATTTGCCACAGACCATTGTGATTAGAGATGAGCAAACTTTTTTACGTTCGGAATCACTTCAGTTTGCCAAATGGCATATGTTTGTTGAATAGGTCGGTGAACCATTCGCTGAACTTCCGAAACCCCATTCAAATCAATGGGAGAAAAAATCAAGGGACTAGACAACACCTTCAAAGGGGCCCAAAAGCATCCAAACAAAGGTCAAACCATTTTACAGTGTAGCTCCATTGTTTTGGCACAGTCATTATCTTTCTACACTATTATTTAGCAATCTTTAGCGCCACTGTAACCATGTTTCTTGACCTGGTCACAAACCTCAATGATATTGACTGCTTACATACCCCCTCATTAAAGACAGACAGCCCACCCTCTCTGCCGAGATCTGTGGTTGGTTGCCAGCATGGCAACCAAATTGATGTCATATTACTGTAAAAGTAAATAAATATTTCAAAATAATTGTTGTGCATTCCCCCCAATTTTAATAATAGCAAAGGTAAAGCAACCAGCAGTGGTCTACAGGCTGCAGCTTTCTACTGTACCCTAGCTGGCAAAGAAACAAAGGGGGTACTTCAATGCATTTTTTATTACTTAGTTTTTTAAAGCTAAATACAAGCTTAAGAAAACTTTTAGAGCAACATGAAAGGAACTAAAGGGTACAAGCTTACAATATATAGGGGGTGGGACATTATATAGCTAACTATCTGCAATCCTATCTATTTTCATATAACTAAAAATCAATCTGTACTTTACATCCATCTATCTATTTAACCACTTGAACAGCTGAAAAGTTGAGTAAACTTTAAATTCTTTAAAAATTATAAAATCTTCAAAAAATTAGCATGCTACAGCTTCCCCAGAAGTGGCACCTCCATTGGATGCACCACTCCTGGCACTTTCCCCAGCTCTCTCAATGCCCAGGAAAACAAGCTAATGATATTTGGAGTTGATGTCAGCTGGGCAATGTCAGCTGGCAAGGTTATCCCCTAGGGGAAGAAACACGATCCAATGGTCATTTATATGAAAATATTAATTTTTATTAATCAGAGATTACTCGGTACAGGGGGTGAGAGTGAGGTAGAGAATCAGCAATGATACCACTTAGTTTGGCAATATTATAACCTATGTATACTTCCAATACATGACATAGACACTCCATTAAATATTGGTCAAAAGTACACATAATTCCATTCAAGGTAGTGAACCAATTCAATCTTTGATTGATATCTAACAAAGATCTCTTGTATATTTTGTATACAGTATATATTACACACTAGATATCCATAAGAATGTGGTTTGTAAGGTTTATTTCACATATAATTCATAGAGCAATAATAGATGAAGTCAAAGATGGCATATCTTTATAGTGCCCTACACATGTAACTCACAACTGCTCTCATATTAATGTGGTTGCAATTTATCACCATATAATATATACACCAATATCAGTTTCCTTTAATAATATCTCATGCAATTAGCAATTTATACTGTTCTTTGCTGAAAACTGAGAGAGGATCCATTAAATACTACAACAGTGAGAGCAGCACGTGTATCACATGTGGTCACCACTCAAAGTACGCCTGCACAGCCTATATATGCTTAGTTGATTACAAGAGTAAATAAAGCACTGCACAAAGGAGCAGGGCACCTGTGTCTGCAGCATTGATCAACCCCTCATTGTATCAGGAGAGGACCTCTGCTGCTGCCGTCCTTAGATAGATACTATATCAGTCAATGTGACAATAAACCACCCACCAGGGGCTCCAGTGCTCCAATATGCACTGCCATTAAATAGAGATCAATAGGAATCAAACGAATATTACATTAGGGTTCAGTACCTGTTTAGATTAGTGCTGGTATCAAGCATGCGCCCTTATGCGCATTTCGGATTTCTCCTTCGTCTGAGGGCGAAGGAGAAATCCGAAATGCGCATAAGGGCGCATGCTTGATACCAGCACTAATCTAAACAGGTACTGAACCCTAATGTAATATTCGTTTGATTCCTATTGATCTCTATTTAATGGCAGTGCATATTGGAGCACTGGAGCCCCTGGTGGGTGGTTTATTGTCACATTGACTGATATAGTATCTATCTAAGGACGGCAGCAGCAGAGGTCCTCTCCTGATACAATGAGGGGTTGATCAATGCTGCAGACACAGGTGCCCTGCTCCTTTGTGCAGTGCTTTATTTACTCTTGTAATCAACTAAGCATATATAGTCTGTGCAGGCGTACTTTGAGTGGTGACCACATGTGATACACGTGCTGCTCTCACTGTTGTGGTATTTAATGGATCCTCTCTCAGTTTTCAGCAAAGAACAGTATAAATTGCTAATTGCATGAGATATTATTAAAGGAAACTGATATTGGTGTATATATTATATGGTGATAAATTGCAACCACATTAATATGAGAGCAGTTGTGAGTTACATGTGTAGGGCACTATAAAGATATGCCATCTTTGACTTCATCTATTTTTGCTCTATGAATTATATGTGAAATAAACCTTACAAACCACATTCTTATGGATATCTAGTGTGTAATATATACTGTATACAAAATATACAAGAGATCTTTGTTAGATATCAATCAAAGATTGAATTGGTTCACTACCTTGAATGGAATTATGTGTACTTTTGACCAATATTTAATGGAGTGTCTATGTCATGTATTGGAAGTATACATAGGTTATAATATTGCCAAACTAAGTGGTATCATTGCTGATTCTCTACCTCACTCTCACCCCCTGTACCGAGTAATCTCTGATTAATAAAAATTAATATTTTCATATAAATGACCATTGGATCGTGTTTCTTCCCCTAGGGGATAACCTTGATAAATAATTTGTGCGATCGGTCATGCTTGATTATATGTCCTGATATGTTCCAGAACTATTTAACACATGGTGATACATTATTTATGGTATGGTATAACCAGCCATAATGTACTGGATGCAAAAACTGTGGTTTTTTCTAATTAAATGTCAGCTGGCAGCAAGGCCAGAGGTTAGTAATGTTGAGGCATCAATCAGATACCCGATATTACTAACCAAGTCAGTAAGGACAAAAATAAACACCCCAATAAATATTTTATTTGGAAAATAACCCCAAGACATGTTTTCACATTTTATAATTAAAATCCATCTGTTTAAAGCCACCCATTCCACCAAACCACCCAAAAAATGATGCAAAAAATAATAAGAAAAAAAATGACAATAATGAAACCCAAATAAAAGCTGACATAATTCCAGAATATGGAGGAAAGATCAGTGACTGCATCCACCATATAATGGGGCAGCAGGCATGGCACAGCTCCTTGCATTGTGACAAGCGGTGACTTCCCTAAGGTTGTCTCAGGTTACACAACGGGTATATCACACAGCTGAGAATCCAGCTGTATGACCTAAAATAACCTCAGTGACATCAGCGCTCGTAACACTATCTGTCTTGTGAAACTTGCGATATTGCTCAAGATGTAGCGGTTATATCTCATAAGTATAAAGAGACAGTGCATGTGAGGAGCGGTGACATCAGGGAGTGCAGCTTAGTTCAAACTTGCGGGTTAGCCTCTGTGTGACCCCTCAAGTCTGAACTTCAATAATTTTTGTGGGGGCATCACTTGTAACACTCTCAAGCATGTCTGCTCTGACAGAATATGAGGGATGCTTTCTGTGAATGCGACCCCGCCATTTTGTTGTAAAGACAGTGCCCATGGTACATTTTTTTATGCTTATTTGAATCATATTTTTACAATATGCATTAAAATGATTGTAAGTGTATGTCTATCCAAGAGGCAGCAAAGTCTATGCGTGTTCAGAAGTGCTGTGCAAATGTGTTTTTTTTCCCTTCCAGATTTGGTGCAGATTTGGGGGCAGATAAAAAAATCTGAACCACTTGGACGTAGCCAATCAGCACTATAGTCTGCTCCTGGATGGTCTCGGGGGGTCACATGGGCTATTCCTTAAGGGGCATTTTAATCCACCACTGGCCCCCAACCACACCATCATGGCCATTGCTGGAGAAATGGACAGAGGAATTAGGGAATGACCACACTCCCTAGGAGCCACAGGAGGCACTTCGGCAATCCAACAGGCCCTTTAGGATCTCTGGCACCTATGGGTTTCTCTGCACCTTGGTGGCTAATAAAGATCAGGCCTGGTTTCCATCAGATGCATCATCTTCTCCATGTCAGCCTCCTGCTGCCAGTCTTGGAATTTGTCCGCAGTGGCAACCCAACTTATGCCTACCACAAACCAACCCTTGCTGCTCTTCACCTTCTTGAAGGTGACCATCTCCCCAAAATACAGTTAGCAGAGTCATGAACATAGATGCTCACACAGCCAGCTGGACAAGATCACATAGCATCTGTCACCAGTCCCATCTTTGGCTAGGAACCATACACACCCTCTTCTGGAAGAATGCTGTCTATCCTCAAGTCAGCAAAGTCTATGAGAGCTCAGAAGTGATGTGCCAAAGTGTATTTTTTTTCCTTGCAGATTTGCTGCAGATTTTGAGTACAGAACGGGCTGCCCCCAACCCCCAGGTGCCTATTTGTACCTGGCCGGATACAAGAATATA
Organism: Allobates femoralis; assembly: GCA_033576535.1. NCBI lineage: Eukaryota > Metazoa > Chordata > Amphibia > Anura > Aromobatidae > Allobates > Allobates femoralis. Next base: position 334,715,834 of record JARQOC010000001.1, on the reverse strand, counting down.
GGGGAGCCCTTTTTTTTTATTATTTCATGAATTTCATGAAATAATAAAAAAAAAATGCGTGGGGATTCGCGCAATTTCTATGTCTAGCCAGGTACAGCTAAGCAGCTGGGGGCTGGAATCCGCAGCGCAGGGAGGCCGAAGCTTTCTGGGCACCCCGCGCTGCAAATTGCAGCCCGCAGCCGCCCCAGAAGATGGCGCTTTCATTACGCGCCATCCTCTGGCACTGAACCCCGCTCTTCCAGCGGCCCTGGTGGCGGTGGCACGCTGGGTAATAAAGGGGTTAATACCAGCTTTGTTATACAAGCTGGTATTAAGCCCGAGATTCTTAATGTCAGGCCAGGTTTGACCAGGCCACTAAGAATCTCCAATAAAGGGTTAAAAAAACACCACACAGAAAAATTATTTATTAAAAATAAAGACACAGACACCATTAGGGACTCCAACTTTATTACCACCACATATCCTTCCAAAGACCCAGACTTCTCTCTTCTGTCTTCTGTCTTCCTTCTTCTTCTTGTTGCAGCGCCGGTAAGCAGAGAGTTAACTGTGCTGTGACAGCGGGAGCCTATTAAACATGATTTAGCTATTATAGCATATAGAGCCTGAAGCTTCCGAGACACATCTGCGATTTGTAAATCGCACATTACTCGCTATTACTCGCTTCCACATTCATTAACATTGGACTCGCTAGACTCGCAACGAGTAGCGAGTCCCGGGTTCGGACTCGCTAGAGTCAAGCGATTCCGAGTAATTTAGGACTCGCCCATCACTAGTCACAAATTGACTACTCTGCAGTCTCTATATTGAATTTTGTTAATTTCCTTTGAGACATTAAAGTTAATGTCAGTTTTTTCCTTGTTGCTGCTGAAGTCTTTCATCAGGTGATGTGGTTAATTATTCTCCTCAAGAAATTGCATATTTAAACCCCTTTTCTCTTTTTTTTCAAACTGCAAACTCACAAAAAAATAATAAATTAAAAACTATGGTGCACAGTAAGAAAGGGAGGAAGGAAGACATAGGCTCTGTATACTATTCTCCCTCCTCACCTCTACCTTACAGCGGGGGTTGGCACCCTAGTCAGCGATATGGTGCCCCCACTCAATAGTGGCTTTCCCTACATATGCTGTGGAACAGTGCAAAGGTCTACACTACTGTCTCATAAAGAAAACCACCAAAGGTACACAGTAGTAGTTAACAAATGGGATGGCTGACCCTGGTTACTGACAAAAATTAGTTCATGTAACCCTAAATCGACACATAGATCAAAAAATGGTGTACTACTAAAATTTAACTTTCAATATCTTTGTTTAAAAACTGGATTGATATGTCCTTTCTGATACACACACAGTGAAAAGGGTGTAACAATAGCCCTGTTCTCTCCCTATTTCCAACCTGCCTAACAACGGCGTTTTCAACACCTAAAAAAATGTCTATGGTGTCCCCGTACCGCGACGCTTGGCCCTGGATGCCCTGATTTAATACCTATGGGCCAGTCAAAGAAAAACACACATCCATCCTCTGGTCTAGCAAAGAAAAAGCTGTGTTTCATCACATAGACTTTAAAAGACTATAAGGTCTATCCCTTATACTCTTTCAAATTCAAATGTGGTTAGAAAGAACTGTAGCTATAGTTTTTATTACCTCACAGTTTAGAGTGCACCGTTATCATTAGATATGTATCAATCAGTGTACCTGTTTCACATTCAAAATGGATTACAGGTGCTATATCAATAATACTCCCAAGACCAGGATTAATGCCAAAAAGATAGTCCCAATTTAGGTGTAGCTATAATTTATGATAGCATAAATGGCACTAATCCATCAAAGTACCTGTCAAAAAAAATCTCAAACTTAGTTACACATGCCACATCAACAATATTCCTAGAACCCAGATCCTGGGCTTAAAAGACGTCAGCACTTTTGTACAAAGAAAAGCAGCAGGTCAATACTGATACACAACTACTGACAGAAAGGAGAGGGATTACCTTTTGTCCTCATGGGGTCCCAGGGCTAATTATTGGTCCCTGCAGTCCCATTACTTCTGTCACTCCTGATGAGCCCTACGATTTAGTCGGGGAAAACGCGTCCAGTGGAATGAATCAGGAATCAGATAAGCTTTTATGTTTGAAATGTATTAGTATTGACCTGCTGCTTTTCTCTGTCCTAGGTCTTCATGAGTATTGTAATTAAATGTTCACATAGGATCCCTCTCTAAAAAATGGGTTGATACCTCTATATTTGCATTTTGGTGTTGTACAGCGGGACATAGAAATGATTTACAATATTTGTACATAAGTGCTGACATCTTTTGAGCACCGGGCATCCAGGGCCATCTGTCATGGTATGGGGCAACCATAGACATTTTTTAGGTGTTGAAAACTCCATTGTCAGGCAGGTTGGTATTAGGGAGAGAACAGCGCTATTGTTATACTCCTCTTCCCTTTCAAAAGTGTTGATGTGTGTGTGTATAGCTATGCCTATCTCTCCATCTTACTGTAGATCTGGTCCTGAGACACACTAGATCAGCTGTTTTTAATTGCATTCTTAGGCTTATAACCCATTCCAGCAATTGAACACAGCCCACAGTGGTAGTATAGGACCCGGTATTATGAGAGCACTTTGGCGCAGATACCATGCTCTTCGCAGTGGCGCCATTGTTGAAGCTAAGACTCTCATTTCTTTATATCAGGTACAGTAATTACTGTGTTCCCCTTCTAGATACACCTTTAGCTGTACATTATAGCCCTGCTTTTCACTATTAATCATTAGCCTTAAAGCATTACACATAGTCTTATCAGAGTGTTGCAGCATTTTACTTCTTAATGTGTATAAGAAAGGACATATCGGTCCAGTTTTTAAACAAAGATATTAAAAGTTAAATTTTAGGAGTACACCCTTTTTTGAGGAAAGATTATTCATACATTCATATATGGGACAATAAGACATTACAGCACTTATCTTTTTTGCTGTTTCCGGGGTCAGACATTCCCTTGGTTACGCCCCAATTATCCTCCTCCACCCTTTAAATAGTCACATAACCCATCACTTGATGTTGTTGTTAGAGTCCATTCTCTGCCAGAACATCCTGCTGTGTGGTACTAGTGCTATGCTGCTGAAGCTTTCCTAGAGAGATCCTTACTCTGCCTTGGAGTGCTGCTACCTATTTCTATTTGATCTTATTGTGATTTCCATTGTCTGTCTTAAACAATTCCTGTGTTTTATTATTTTCAGTGGTGAAAGTAGTGCCTTTGCCTTTGCTGGCCAGTGTACTAGACAAGCTTACCTTAGGTGACAAACAGGGACTAGGCACATGATGGTGACAGGAGGTAGGAACTGATCAGGGTGTCAGGGCAGAAAGGGACAGACACATGCCACTGTCACGAGGTGTCCCCATTCCCTGCTCCTTACTGTTTAGGCCTTTCTTCCCCTTTTTTATCATCCCGCTGTCCATTTGTGTTGCACCATGACATTTTACCATGAAAGAAAGTCCCAAAGGGATCAGTAGCCTCAATTACAATGGTGCAAAGTCCATTAAGAGAACAGTCCATTAAG
>JARQOC010000001.1:334659531-334712182 GCA_033576535.1 Allobates femoralis | reverse complement strand
ATAATTGATTTTTTAATATTTACACTTTTAAACAGGGTCAGTCTTATAATACCAGTGTATCTTCCCATAGGCTACACGTAAAATGCCTATATATGTCCAATCCCTATATATGTCCCCCTTATCCTGGTGTGTATATATATATATATATGTGTATATATGCAGATATATCTATATATGTATATAAATATATATATATATATATATATATATATATATATATATATATATATAAATATATATTGTGAGGCACCACCGGCTTGGTCCCCATGGCCGGGCCGCATCACATGCAGGATCAGGGTATGATCCTGTTCACACTGGGCTGTTTGATAGTGATGTCGCTGTGTGAACCTATCCGGAAGACAAGGTGTTGAATCTGAGTATGAGAGCTTTGAATCTGAAACATTCATGAGCCTAATGAGTGGCTGTGAGGGGCTCATGAGATCGATGAGGCCCCTGAGAAAAGTAATGGGTGCTTAATGCTGACAGCCCAGGTGGGTGTGTCAGGTGGGTGTGTCCTGAGTAGTAGCAGCTCAGGTGGATGTGTCCATGTGGGTGTGGCAGGCACGATAAGAGCCTGCCAGCTGTGTGCATGATTATGAGGGGGAGAGAGAGACTGGTGAGATCATTATCAGATTCATTATCAGTCAGAGAGCAACCTGAGAGCATGTGGGCTGGATTATCAGCCAGAGTACAGAGCAGTCCAGGGCTCTGTGTGAGAACATGATGGGAGCATGCTAGCTCCATACCGCTGGTTAGGACTGCTGTTGTTACAGCTCCTGGAGTGGGGAAGCTGGGGCTGACCCAGGTGGAGACTGGTCCGGGGTGTGTTTGAGACGCGTCAGGGAAAGGAGCCCTTGGGGATGCTTGGTGGTCCCGTGACCCAGGCAGCGAGACCCGGATTCATGCCTGGTAAGAAAAGCAGTTCCCGAATGCTTGAGTGAACTGTGCACCTTGTGCGTGAAATGTGCCAGGCGGGCATAGCCGCCTTTAGGTCCGACTAGATAGTCAGTAAGGGACCTGTTGAACTATGTGTATATGTTATGGCTTAGATAGAAAGGTCATGTGCGGAGTCTGCGGGAGAGCCCCAGCTGGAGTGGATGGCATTGGAGGTGTTCCGTCCCTGTGGAACAAGAGGGAGTCTTGCCTTGCTGCTTGCAGTGGGTACCTGTCCCTCAACCACGGCCTCTAATGGTGTGGGTGTGCCTGTGGCCAGACACAGGGGTTACAAAGGCTCCTAGAAGGGTAACCATGGCTGATGTCAGACGCAGGGTACAGTCATCGATCTGGAGACCTGCCATGAGATGGCGGTTTGGTGGCGACTGGTGGCCCGTACCGTGGTGAGTAGGTCAGTGTGACACGTGGTTAGCCCGGATTCTACAGTTGACCAGGTCCCTGTTATGTTCATGGAGGAGCCACAGTCCATGGATGTATTATGATGGGCTGTGAGCGGATGTGAGGATGCATGGGATCCATGAATATTGTAGGATGGATCTCGTGTGGTATGTAAGGTCCCGGTCAGGCAGGAATCCTGACTACGGGGTAAATATGGAGTCATCGAGCTGGGTGACTGTATATATACACTAGATGGTGGCCTGATACTAACGCATCGGGTATTCTAGAATATGTATGTAGTTGACATACTGTGACTGACACGACTTGTTCAGTCAATGTGAGTGAACTACATATATATATATATAGCAGCGCTATTTTATATGGTGGTACATTACATTACATGTATAGCAGCACTATAGTATATGGCAGTACATTACAGTACATGTATAGCAGCGCTATGGTATATGGCGGTACATTACAGCACATGTATAGCAGCACTATAGTATATGGCGGTACATGTATATCAGCACTATAGTATATGGCGGTACATTATAGTACATGTATAGCAGCGCTATGGTATATAGTGGTACATCACAGCACATGTATAGCAGCACTATAGTATATGGCGGTACATTACAGTACATGTATAGCAGCGCTATGGTATATGGAGGTACATTACAGCACATGTATAGCAGCGCTATAGTATATGGCGGTACATTACAGTACATGTAAAGCAGCACTATGGTATATGGTGATACATTACAGTACATGTATAAAAGCGTTATAGTATATGGCAGTACCTTACAGTACATGTATAGCAGCGCTATGATATATGGAGGTACATTACAGTACATGTATAGCAGCACTATAGTATATGGCAGTACAATACATTACATGTATAGCCAGGGGGTGGCAGGATGGAACCAGTGGGGCAGGATGGCTGCAGGGGTGAGCAGGATGGCTGTGGGGGGCAGGATGGAGGCGGGGGCAGAATGGAGCCAGTGGGGCAGGATGGAGCGAGCGGGGCAGGATGGAGCCGGGGGGGACCCGGATGGGCAGGATAGCTGTTGGGGTGGGCAGGATGGCTGCGGGAGTGGGCAGGATCCCCCTTGCCCCCCTCTGTTCTCATCCGTCTTCTGCAGCGCCGCACTGTGTACATCGGTCATGTGACAGGGCGAGCTGTGTGACATCACATGAGCCCGCCCTGTTACATGACCACTGTACAGGGAGAAGATGGTCAGAGCAGCGGGAGGTGAAGAGGGAGGTGAGGGGGGAGGCGAGGAGGGAGGCATGGAGGGAGGCGAGGAGGCGGGAGGCCAGGAGGCGAGAAGGTGACGGTGTCGGGGGTCGCCGCATGTAGCCTGGCGATAGATAGCAACAGCTACTGTATAAACTTCTAATTTTGAATGCGGGCGGCTTTTTGCATATGCGGCGCTCATTGGTTGCTGCAGCTGGCGGCTTCTAAGGTGGCCAGCAATGAGTCCAGACCTGAATCCCATAGAACACCTGTGGAGAGAGATCTAAAAATGGCAGTTTGGAGAAGGCACCCTTCAAATATCAGGGACCTGGAGCAGTTTGCCAAAGAAGAATGGTCTAAAATTCCAGCAGAGCATTGTAAGAAACTCATTGATGGTTACCGGAAGTGGTTGATCGCAGTTATTTTGGCTAAAGTTTGTGCAACGAAGTATTATGCTGAGGGTGCCAATACTTTTGTCCGGCCCATTTTTGGAGTTGTGTGTGAAATGATCAATGTTTTGCTTTTTGCTTCATTCTCCTTTGTGTTTTTTCATTGAAGACAAATTAAATGAAGATAATAATACCAAAGATTTTGTGATTGCAATCATTTTCAGGAAGAAACTAAGTATTATCTGACAGAATTGCAGGGGTGTCAATACTTTTGGCCAACACTGTAGTGCCATTCATTCCATGGCCCTTTACATAGATAAGTACAATAATTATGAGCACTATAATGCATGCACAGGTACAGCATAGAGAGGATCCTGCCTGCAAGGGCTCACAGTCTACAAGGGAAGTGTGAGGATACAATAGGAGAGAAAGACATCTTGCCACTTAGTGAAAAATAAAATAAGTTGGTTCATCTGATGGCCCTTAAAAGGTGTCACACTAGAAACATCTAATGATGGGTAAAAATAGTTAGCTGTCTCAAGACCATTGCAACCTTATTGCTGCAAAACATACAAATGGCGTTGGTTACAGAAGAATCTCTAAGCTACTATAGGTTCCAGTGAACACTGTTGGTGAGATAATATGGAAGTGGAAAGAACATAATTTCACTGTTAACTAGCCAAGATCTGGAGATTCCAGCAATAAGACAAAATAATAAATAATCAAAAAATTATTATAAGCTGTGGAGAGATTCTAATGCATCGGGTAGTCTAGAATATGTGGGTGTGCGGCGGTGCGGGTGTACAGCAGTGCGGTTGTGCAAGTGTGCAGCGGTGACCCCTCAATTCTCACCCACTCCTGGCTTCTGTACAACCGCCTCTCACCCTAGCATGTCTTATTCTTCTTCCTCCAGCATAGACGTCAACAATTCCAAGGAATAAGTAGGCGGAGTTAGCAGGGGGCATCATAGTAGGCGTGTCCAAGCGCATAGCCCTGATGTGGTGGGCGTGCTCTTGTTCACAGCCATTATGACGCCCCCTTTAGTAGCTCCACCCCCACCCCCTGCGGCCTTTGAATTTCTGGAGTCTATGCCACGAAAAGAAGAAGAAGAATGGCAGGAAGAGCAGCAGGCAGATAGAGCATGGAGTGGCAGTTGGGAGGGAGCATGGAGTGGGTGAGCAGCGGGCAGGAGACCGAGCGGAGGGGGCCGGGAGACCAGGCGGACTGTGCCTGTTTTGCTGTAACGGAAATCCTGCGGCGCTGATTGGTCATGCCCAGCCAGCTGCGAACAATCAGTGATGCGGGTTTTGCGTTAGAGACAGTGTGACGAGAGTGCAAGGTGAGTGCAGGGCTAAGTGTAAGTGTGAGGTGAGTGCAAAGTGAGTGTAGGGCTAAGTGTGAGGTCAGTGCAAGGTGAGTGTAGAGGTAAGTGTGACGTGAGTGCAGGGCAGAGTGTGACGTGAGTGCAGGGCAGAGTGTGACGTGAGTGCAGTGCAGAGTGTGACGTGAGTGTAGGGCAGAGTGTGACGTGAATGCAGGGCAGAGTGTGATTTGAGTGCAGGGCAGAGTGTGATGTGAGTGCAGGGTAAGTGTGAGTGGAGGGTGAGTGTGAGTGTAGGGTGTGTGGGTGTAAGTGGTCTGCAGTACCTGGCTCCTGGTGCTGTGTGTGTTTAGCTTAAGGACCTCTGGTGATGTCACAGCCATGTGATCTTGCTCCGGCCATGATTGTGACATCATCAGAGGTCCTGTAAGTATAGAGCCCCCGTCACACATAACGACGCACCAGCGATACTGAAAACGATACGACCTGGCTGGGATCACTGGTGCTTCGTTTTTACATCGCTGTTCATTTCAAATGGCGGGACCGGAAAGCCGACAGTGAAATCAGTTTCCCCGCCCGCTATGTGAGTGTAGCGCTGTTGTCTCTGTCACGGCAATCCCGTGTCGCTGATGCGTCACCAGTGCTTTTTTTGTAAAAAAACATATTTGCCGATACGCATTTCAGATTAATTTCCCCTATGCACAGGGGTGCAGAAAGGTTCTCTGCCACCTGAGCCTAGGTGAGGACCGGGGAAGTGGGGTTGCTTTAGGCAGCCGCAGGTGAGGAGCGAGGGGGATTGCTGTCAGCGGGTGGGTGGGGTTACTGTCGGCGGCCACAGGTGAGCAGCGGGGAGAGGGGGTGCTGTCAGTAGCCGCCGCTGGTGATTTTAACTTATGCAGCCGGCGCAAGTCACACAGAGAGCTGGCTGCATGGTGCAGGCGCCGCCCCCTTCTGCTCTGCGGCTTCCCCTGCCTCCTTGCTGCCTGAGTCTAAACGCTCATATTGACCATTAGACAGTGCAGCCCTGCCTATGCATGGCACACGTCCCCTATACATGGCACACGTCGCCTATGCATGGCACACTTCCCCTATGCATGGCACACTTCCCCTATGCATGGCACACGTCCATTATGCATTGCACACGTCCATTATGCATGGCACACGTCCATTATGCATTGCACACGGCCATTATGCATGACACACATCCCCTATGCATGACACACGTCCCCTATGCATGGCACACGTCCCTTATGCATGACACACATCCCCTATGCATGGCACACGTTCCCTATGCATGGCACACGTCCCCTATGCATGGCACACGTCCATTATGCATGGTACACGTCCATTATGCATGGCACACCTCCATTCCATTATGCATGGCACACGTCCTCTATGCATGGCACACGTCCCCTACGTGTGGCACACATCCCCTATGCTTGCCACACATCCCCTATGCATGGCACACATCCCCTATGCATGGCACATGTCCATTATGCATGGCACACGTCACCTATGCATGGCACACGTCCCCTATGCATGGCACACATCCATTATGCTTGGCACATGTCCCATATGCATGGTACATGTTCCCTATGTGTGGTACATATCCCCTATGCATGGCACACGTCCCCTATGCATGGCACATGTCAATTATGCATGGCACATGTCCATTATGCATGGCACATGTCCCCTATGCATGGCACACATTCCCTATACATGGCACACATCCATTATGCATGGCACACATCCCCTATGCATGTCACACATCCATTATGCTTGGCACACGTCCCCTATGCATGACACATGTCCCCTATGCGTGTCACACATCCCCTATGTTTTGCACATGTCCCCCTATGCATGGCACACGTCCCCTATGCATGGCTCATGTCCCCTATGAATGGCACATGTCTATTATGCATTGCACACGTCCCCTATGCATGGCACATGTCCCCTATGCATGACACACATCCATTATGTATGGCACACGTCCCCTATGCATGGCACACGTCCCCTATGCATGGCACATGTCCCCTATGCATGGCACACATCCATTATGTATGGCACACGTCCCCTATGCATGGCACACATCCATTATGTATGGCACACGTCCCCTATGCATGGCACACGTCCACTATGCATGGCACTCGTCAACTATGCATGGCACACGTCCCCTATGCATGGCACATGTCCCCTATTTGTTGCACATGTGCCCTAAGTGTGGCACACATCCCCTATGCATGGCACACGTCCCCTATGCATGGCACACGTCCCATATGCATGGAACACGTCCCCTATGCATGGCACACATCCCCTATGCATGGCACACGTCCCCTATGCATGGCACACGTCCCCTATGCATGGCACACGTCCACTATGCATGGCACACGACCACTATGCATGGCACACGTCCCCTATGCATGGCACATGTCCCCTATGCATGGCACACGTCCCCTATGTGTTGCACACGTCCCCTATGTGTGGCACACGTCCCCTATGCAGGGCACAAGCTCCCCTGTGTTAGATATTGCCCCCATGCTGCTCTATTCTTTCCTCCTCCAGCGCTGATCTCCCGGTCTCCCTCGTGCTGCTGTGATCAGGCAGAGATAATGCTGCAGAGCTCCTCCACTCTCTGGTTCTGTGCGGTCATGTGATCGGCACAGCAGAGACTGATATCATCTCTGCGTGCGATCACAGCAGCAGCAGGGAGACCGGAGAGACATCGGGAGATCAGCGCTGGAGGAGAAGCCAGGAGGTAAGTATAGAGTTTATTATTTTACTATGGCAGCAGCATGGAGGCCATATCTAACATAGGGGGGGCATGTGCCTTCACAGGGGGGCGCAGGACCATATAATATGCGCCGCTCTTCCAGCCCATCACTGCTGTGCGGTCTCAGCACCATGGTGATGGAGAGCGGCTATGCATATTATATGAGCAGGAGCAGGAGATCTCCCGCTCCCTCCTGCAGCCTCCACCAGCTCACACTTTCTGGTACACTGTACCGTCGCAAAAAAGCACTGTCTGTCGCTGTCGCCAGGTTTTCAATTTGCGCGCCTATTTGCATAGTCTGCGCTCATTGGTGGCCGCTTCTGGTGGCCACCAATGAGCAGCCTCTGTCTGACGCGCGATTCCGGCTTCAGACAGACGCCATAGACAATTATATAGTAGATGCTGCTGTATGTAATTTCCCTTGACATTGACGAAAGAGAAAAATTGATGAAAAGTTGCAATGCAGTAAAGTCTAGAGGATGAATAAGAAGCCCCAAGTTCCAAATAAATTCAAGCTGTCTTGTAGGCTTAGGGTGCATCAATGTCAGTGCTATTGACATTTAATTTAATTGAAATGCCATGGCATGAGATCCAGAAGGATCTCACCACTGACACAAAGACATCAAAATGCTAGACTGTAGTTTACCAAAATGTATATACAAAAGCCAAAATCCTTCTGAGAAAGCATCTTATTGACAGATGAGACCAAGGTGGAGCTTTTGATAAAGCACAATATTCTATTATTTAACAAAAGCAGAATGAAGCCTACAAAGAAAACAACACAGTACCTATAGCCAAATATGGTGGGGTCAAAAATGTTTTGGGGTTGTTTTGTTGCCTCTGGCACTGGTTGCCTTGACTTTGTGAAAGGCATCGTGAAATCTGAAGATTACCAAAAGGATATTGGGTCACAGTGTAATGTCTGGTGTCAGAAATTTAACTTTGTATCCTAGATTGTGGATCATCAAGCAGTACAGTGACCCCAAACATACTTCAAAAAGCAGCCAGAAATGGATGGAAACAAACCACTGGAGAGTTCTGAAGTGGACAGCAATAAATCCAATCTAAATCCCATTGAACACCTTTGAACAGATCTTAAAACTGCTGTTGGGAGAAGACATCCTTCAAATATGAAAGACCTGGAGCAGTTTGCAAAAGAAGAGTGGTCCAAAATTCCAGTTGAGAGGTGTAAAAATTTTGTTGGTGGTTTTTGGAAGTGATTGATTGTAGTAATTTTTTCCAAAGGGTGTGCAACCAAATATTAAAGTAAGGGTGCCCACAATTTTTTAAGGCCCATTTTGGGGATTTTGTGTAAAATTATTTTGATTTTGCCATTTATTTTAGTTTTGTTTTGTTGCTCCAATAAGTAAAAAGGAAACAAACATAAGTATAACAAAACATGTGTGCCCGAATCTATGCTGACCGTAGTCAGGTGGAGGGAACAGGTAGCAGAGAGGACCAGCCCCAGACTAGCGGAGAGACTGTAAGACTCAACTAGCAAACCGGAGGCTGCGGTATCTGTATGTGCAGCAGACAAATCCACACATACTCACTAAAAAGGCGGCCGCATAGTTTCAAGGGGACAAGGAAGACATCACCCGAAAGGACCCGAGGCTGCTGGTTTTGGACACTGTGTGTGTGGTGCAGGGCAGAATGGGGAGAGCCAGCAAAGAGAGACGACCCGGGAAGTTACACCAGAAGAAGGTCCAGGTAAAGTGTGCCAAGTTACACAAGAGTTGGCTGGATTCCTGTCCTGGAGGACTAAGCACCCGGCTGGTTGTTGTAACTAGGAGAACTGTGAGAACTGTGAGTAAAGTGTGAATTCTGCACCCTGTGTCCTGCTGTGTCCTCAGATAATTTTCTGCACCCTCAGGCCTGCACAGCCACTATCACTACCAACCTAACCTGTGTTACAACTGATACAATCAGCAAATAGACTTTATAACTGCCCTGGGGTCCCGTAGAGAGCTGTAATATATTTTTTGTGTCACCAACCGCCCCAGTGGGTCTGAACCGCAGCGTTGGCCATCCATTGCTGAACACTATGGGTGGCATACAACTTAATCTCATGTAGTATTCCCCCAGTTTTATCACACAGCCAGTGTCACCGAGCCGGGTCATGCCACCATGACACCCCCAAAGAACTATCAGGCCCGGTTCTGAGTACCCCACGGCCCTCATGTGGCATTATATATTTATTTGGTATCTACAAACTTGTTATGGACTGTTAACATAGTTATTAAAAAAAATAAATAAATAAACATTATGAAATTTCAATTTTTTTTGCAACTTCACCACACTTCAATTTTGTTTCTCCTTTTCCAGCACTCTATATGCTAAAATGAATAATTTTATTGAAAAGTTAAATTTGTCATACAAAAATAAGCTGTCATTTGGTTCTATTGACAGAAAACTAAAAATGCGTTGGTGTTTAGAAAAAGGGTGCAAAAAACAAAAATGAAAAATGCTAAATTGTCAATGGGTGATTGTGTAATACCAATGCTTTATCTTTGCTAAGGTAAACTAGACTACACTTATACTTTATGTATTCAATTATCTTTTCTTTCTTTTTTTTATAAACAATAATGACAGGGGTCAAAGGATATTTTATACACACAATTTATTGTATTTTATTGATTAATCTTGCCATTTATGTTTTATGACCTTTAAGTTGCATATGCACGTTCTTTTATTATTATTTATAGTATTTCTTTTGTTTCTTGTTCTAGTAGCTTAGAAGTTAACCTGCCTCAACCAGCCTATTCTGCCAATGTGCCAGACAAAAGCATAATTCTGGAGTTGAAAAACTTTACACATTATGGTACCTTTACACGCCGCTACCGTAGGTAGCAACAGGTAGGCACAGCATGTGCACGCACACGTTTTCAACGGCTGCTAACGGTACCAGATACCGCAATTACACGCCACCACAAGGTGCTCCACAGAAGGTATTTTCGTTCCCTGGAAGTGCCGACGGGTGCCGTAGGTTACCTTCTGTGGAGCACCTTCCCTGATTTACACGCCGCCACAACAAGGGAATCTGGGCGTACATATTGTGCTCCGTAACTACCTAGGCATGACAGAGTTGTGTATTATGCGGCGTTCGTACGGTGATTGGACAATGCAATAACATCCAGTGCAGGGAGGCTGGTTATTACATAACGCTATAGCAAATGTGTAGTGACTGGTCAGCTCGTTAAATATGCCGCCCTGTGCAGGGACAGCCAATGGGTAAACAGTAGCCCCCACCAATGATCGCAGATGGGGCGTGGTATACATGACGCTGTGGCATGCCCCAGGGAACTCAAATACCGTACCTGTGCCCCGATTACACGCTGCTACCATAGGGTTTATACCTGCTTGTTTTTCAGCACGGCTGAAAGACAGGTATTCAAAGAGACAGGACGGTGCAACCTGAATTACGCGCCGCCACTTCGCGGTGTTTTGAAGGTAAAAGGTACAATTGTCTCCGACACCTGCCGGTTTCTACCTTTCGGTAGCGGCGTGTAAAGGTACCATTATGGATAATAAAGCCACCTATTGATTTATTCTCCTTTTGGATAATTATGCATCAATTGCGGTATTGTAGCAGCAATGACATCAAGTTGGCATTTTCTATTTTAGATTACCGTATATACTCGTGTATAAGCCGAGTTTTTCAGCCCAAAATTTGGGCTGAAAAGTCTCCCCCTCGGCTTATACACGAGTAAATACGGGTGGGGGCTGTGTCCCGGGGCTGTGGTGGCTGCAGGAGGCGGGGGGAGGCTGCTGTATGAGCGGCCCCGTCACGTGGGGCCGCTCATTAAATATGCACTGCTTCCCCCTGTCAATCAGCGGCAGGGGGAAGCAGTGCATATGCCCCCAAATGCTGGCACTCACCCCCCCTTGCAAGGGCCCCCCCCCCGGGCGCTTATATTACCATCCCGGTCTTCTGATCCGCGCCGCTCCTCGGTGCTGCGTCCTCGGTGCTCCGTGCTGCTACATCCGGGATCTCTGGCCGTCACGCGATGACGTCATCGTGCGACGGCCGGGGATCCCGGATGTAGCAGGACGGGAGCTGCGAGGACGCAGCACCGAGGAGCAGCGCGGATCAGAAGACCGGGATGGTAAGAGAAGCACCTGGGGGGGGGCCCTTGCAAGGGGGGTGAGTGCCAGCATTTGGGGCTGCAGGTTACCCCCAGGGGGCTGCTGGGTACCCCCTGGGGGCTGCTGGGTACCCCCAGGGGGCTGCTGGGTACCCCCTGGGGGCTGCTGGGTACCCCCAGGGGGCTGCTGGATACCCCCAGGGGGCTGCTGGGTACCCCCTGGGGGCTGCTGGGTACCCCCAGGGGGCTGCTGGGTACCCCCAGGGGGCTGCTGGGTACCCCCAGGGGGCTGCTGTATAGCCCTTGAGGCTAAAGTATACCCCCTGGGGCTGCTGTATTACCGCTGGGGCTGCTGTATACCCCCTGGGGCTGCTGTATACCCCCTGGGGCTGCTGTATTACTGCTGGGGCTGCTGTATAGCCCCTGGGGCTGCTGTATACCCCCTGGGGCTGCTGTATACCCCTTGGGGCTGCTGTATACCCTCTGGGGCTGCTGTATAGCACCTGGGGCTGCTGTATACCCCCTGGGGCTGCTGTATTACCCCTGGGGCTGCTGTATTACCCCTTGGGCTGCTGTATTACCACTGGGGCTGCTGTATTACCACTGGGGCTGCTGTATTACCACTGGGGCTGCTGTATAGCCCCTGGGGCTGCTGTATTACCCCAGGGGCTGCTGTATAGCCCTTGGGGCTGCTGTATACCCCCTGGGGCTGCTGTATTACCCCTGGGGCTGCTGTATAGCCCCTGGGACTGCTGTATAGCCCTTGGGGCTGCTGTATAGCCCTTGGGGCTGCTGTATACCCCCTGGGGCTGCTGTATTACCCCTGAGGCTGCTGTATAGCCCCTGGGGCTGCTGTATAGCCCCTGGGGCTGCTGTATAACCACTGGGGCTGCTGTATTACCACTGGGGCTGCTGTATTACCACTGGGGTCTGTATATACCACTGGGGAGGCTGCTGTATACCACACTGCTGGGGGCTGTATACCTGTGCTGGGGTCCACCCTCGGCTTATACACGAGTCAATAGGTTTTCCCAGGTTTTGGGGGCAAAAGTAGGGGGGTCGGCTTATACACGGGTCGGCTTATACACGAGTATATACGGTAATTTCTTATTTAAAAATGTAACTATAAGCCTTAAAACCCTAATATGGTAATTGACACTTTTCACACAGTTGATATTTCAACCTATGTACCAAGGGAGAGTATTTGTGAGTAGCAAAAGCAGTTGAAGGAATTAGAGATTAGTGCAGGTCAGGAATGGTAGCATATAAATTAAGTTGCGTAAGAAGAAAATAGGTAGTGTATAGTTGGATCATCAACAGCAAGCTCCCCATCTTTAAACAGTGCTCAAAATTGTGTGCAGGGGAAGAGTTTGCTGAAGGTTGGTTATAGAGCATGTAAAATGGGTCCCTGTTGACATATTGCCACCTTTAATGAATTCTTATTTGATACATCAAACTAATGAGCCATGCACACAGTGAACAAATCTGTAAGACATTGTCCGCAGCACCAAAAGACAATCACAAACAAAGTAGTCAAACAAACATGTATCAGAGCAATCCCTAACTGATGTGTTTAAAAACCTTACTATATGTATTTGCACCTATATGAGCAGGATTCAGACAGGTCCAATGT
Source organism: Allobates femoralis (assembly GCA_033576535.1). Lineage (NCBI taxonomy): Eukaryota > Metazoa > Chordata > Amphibia > Anura > Aromobatidae > Allobates > Allobates femoralis. The sequence goes on along the minus strand of JARQOC010000001.1, from coordinate 334,699,415 downwards.
CTGATATCAGTTAGGGACTGCACTGATACAGGTTACCTTGGCATTGGTAGAGCGGCTTAGTATACATTTTTTGCAAAAACGTATCAACTAAATGTCCTGTCTTTTACTACTTTTTTGGCAGCACTTGCTTTTTACTGCTTTTTATTACAACAAAGTATTTTTACACGTTTGTTTGACTACTTTTTTTGTGATTCAGTCTTTTGGTGGTGTGAACAATGTCTTACAGATTTGTTCACTGTGTGCATGGCTCATTAGTTTGTTGTCTAAATAGTTTCTTGTTCCTGCAATATAAGGGAGCCTCCCAACCCTTCCTTTTGTGCCCTGCACATAAAAAGCCGTCTTCTGCAGACAGTCCATATCAGACATTGGACCTGTCTGAATCCTGCTCATATAGGTACCAATACATATGGTCAGGTTTTTAAACACATCAGTTAGGGACTGCCCTGATACGGCTTACCTTGGCAAGGTAGAGCGGCTTAATATACATTTTTTGCAAAAAACATATCAACTAAATGCCCTGTCTTTTACTACTTTTTTGGCAGCACTTGCTTTTTACTGCTTTTTATTACAACAGAGTATTTTTACACGTTTGTTTGACTACTTTTTTGTGATTCACTTATTTGATACATGTTTGGTCAGTCATTATCCTAAAGGGACAATCATCATGGCTGTACATCTTGTTTGATATTTAGCACTTCTTACATATTATGGACAATTTCTTTACCTACATTTTATGTTGGTCTACGATAAGGTTTTTGTAAATTAGGTCTAAGTGTTTTTTTAAACTGTTTCCTTCACTGTTTACCAACATTATTTTTCATATATTGGATATTCTTTCACGATTTCTCATGTATTCTGTTGATTTTGATATGCTAGCTATACTGACAGGATTCGAGCCTAAGGATTCGTGTGCTTCAGGCAACAGCTCTTCTCTTTGAGCTACTCAGCTCTCAAATCTTGACAGGTCTTTGCTTTTTTCAGCTACCAGTGCCTTGGTCACTGATTTGCTCAATGATTTGTTTTCCTGACTGGAAAATGTAAGCCAGATATTGCACTTCCTTCCTTGGAAGACTCTTGAGCTTTTGGAATTTAGTCTAGTTCTCTTACCTCCAGATCTCTCATAATGTATTTTTGTTCCTGTACACCAACCTTGGGTTCCCATTACCCCAGTTACATGCTGCTCTTCCCTATTGATTTGCTATTCCTGTGTACCAACCTTGGGTTCCTGCTATGCTACTTGCTGCTCCTCCATATTTATTCGCTGTTCATTTGTACCAACCCTGGGTTCCCATGATACTGTTTCCACAACACTATTCCTAATATGCTAACTGCTTATCCTCCATATTAGTTCGCTGTTCTTATGTACCAACCCTGGGTTCCCACTACACTACCTTCTGCACTTCCATATTAATTTGCTGTCCCTGTGTACCAACCTTGGGTTCCCACTATGCTACCTGCTGCTTCTCCATAATAATTCACTTTTCTTGAGTACCCTTGGCTTCCAACTGATTGTTCTACTTGCCCATTCTACCCTAGTGGTTGCAATAAAAATACTCAGATCATTACATATTCACTGCATCTATCAGTCCATCTTTACAATCATACTTTAACTTTTCTGGAGTCGGTAGATTTTATTATTTCTACAATGTGATCTTTTTTTTGCACAAAATGTATACCTACATTATTATTCTCTAAATATATGATGTGCAATGTGAATCATGTATTTAAGGACCTTTTATCTTTGGTGATGGCACCTGTATTATCATGTGACTTATTATTATGATTAGTACATTTTGTTTTATTTAATTTAATTTAATTTTATTTAATCCTAGATTGTGGATCATCAAGCAGTACAGTGACCCCAAACATACTTCAAAAAGCAGCCAGAAATGGATGGAAACAAACCACTGGAGAGTTCTGAAGTGGACAGCAATAAATCCAATCTAAATCCCATTGAACACCTTTGAACAGATCTTAAAACTGCTGTTGGGAGAAGACATCCTTCAAATATGAAAGACCTGGAGCAGTTTGCAAAAGAAGAGTGGTCCAAAATTCCAGTTGAGAGGTGTAAAAATTTTGTTGGTGGTTTTTGGAAGTGATTGATTGTAGTAATTTTTTCCAAAGGGTGTGCAACCAAATATTAAAGTAAGGGTGCCCACAATTTTTTAAGGCCCATTTTGGGGATTTTGTGTAAAATTATTTTGATTTTGCCATTTATTTTAGTTTTGTTTTGTTGCTCCAATAAGTAAAAAGGAAACAAACATAAGTATAACAAAACATGTGTGCCCGAATCTATGCTGACCGTAGTCAGGTGGAGGGAACAGGTAGCAGAGAGGACCAGCCCCAGACTAGCGGAGAGACTGTAAGACTCAACTAGCAAACCGGAGGCTGCGGTATCTGTATGTGCAGCAGACAAATCCACACATACTCACTAAAAAGGCGGCCGCATAGTTTCAAGGGGACAAGGAAGACATCACCCGAAAGGACCCGAGGCTGCTGGTTTTGGACACTGTGTGTGTGGTGCAGGGCAGAATGGGGAGAGCCAGCAAAGAGAGACGACCCGGGAAGTTACACCAGAAGAAGGTCCAGGTAAAGTGTGCCAAGTTACACAAGAGTTGGCTGGATTCCTGTCCTGGAGGACTAAGCACCCGGCTGGTTGTTGTAACTAGGAGAACTGTGAGAACTGTGAGTAAAGTGTGAATTCTGCACCCTGTGTCCTGCTGTGTCCTCAGATAATTTTCTGCACCCTCAGGCCTGCACAGCCACTATCACTACCAACCTAACCTGTGTTACAACTGATACAATCAGCAAATAGACTTTATAACTGCCCTGGGGTCCCGTAGAGAGCTGTAATATATTTTTGTGTCACCAACCGCCCCAGTGGGTCTGAACCGCAGCGTTGGCCATCCATTGCTGAACACTATGGGTGGCATACAACTTAATCTCATGTAGTATTCCCCCAGTTTTATCACACAGCCAGTGTCACCGAGCCGGGTCATGCCACCATGACACCCCCAAAGAACTATCAGGCCCGGTTCTGAGTACCCCACGGCCCTCATGTGGCATTATATATTTATTTGGTATCTACAAACTTGTTATGGACTGTTAACATAGTTATTAAAAAAAATAAATAAATAAACATTTATTGATTTATTCTCCTTTTGGATAATTATGCATCAATTGCGGTATTGTAGCAGCAATGACATCAAGTTGGCATTTTCTATTTTAGATTACCGTATATACTCGTGTATAAGCCGAGTTTTTCAGCCCAAAATTTGGGCTGAAAAGTCTCCCCCTCGGCTTATACACGAGTAAATACGGGTGGGGGCTGTGTCCCGGGGCTGTGGTGGCTGCAGGAGGCGGGGGGAGGCTGCTGTATGAGCGGCCCCGTCACGTGGGGCCGCTCATTAAATATGCACTGCTTCCCCCTGTCAATCAGCGGCAGGGGGAAGCAGTGCATATGCCCCCAAATGCTGGCACTCACCCCCCCTTGCAAGGGCCCCCCCCCCGGGCGCTTATATTACCATCCCGGTCTTCTGATCCGCGCCGCTCCTCGGTGCTGCGTCCTCGGTGCTCCGTGCTGCTACATCCGGGATCTCTGGCCGTCACGCGATGACGTCATCGTGCGACGGCCGGGGATCCCGGATGTAGCAGGACGGGAGCTGCGAGGACGCAGCACCGAGGAGCAGCGCGGATCAGAAGACCGGGATGGTAAGAGAAGCACCTGGGGGGGGGCCCTTGCAAGGGGGGTGAGTGCCAGCATTTGGGGCTGCAGGTTACCCCCAGGGGGCTGCTGGGTACCCCCTGGGGGCTGCTGGGTACCCCCAGGGGGCTGCTGGGTACCCCCTGGGGGCTGCTGGGTACCCCCAGGGGGCTGCTGGATACCCCCAGGGGGCTGCTGGGTACCCCCTGGGGGCTGCTGGGTACCCCCAGGGGGCTGCTGGGTACCCCCAGGGGGCTGCTGGGTACCCCCAGGGGGCTGCTGTATAGCCCTTGAGGCTAAAGTATACCCCCTGGGGCTGCTGTATTACCGCTGGGGCTGCTGTATACCCCCTGGGGCTGCTGTATACCCCCTGGGGCTGCTGTATTACTGCTGGGGCTGCTGTATAGCCCCTGGGGCTGCTGTATACCCCCTGGGGCTGCTGTATACCCCTTGGGGCTGCTGTATACCCTCTGGGGCTGCTGTATAGCACCTGGGGCTGCTGTATACCCCCTGGGGCTGCTGTATTACCCCTGGGGCTGCTGTATTACCCCTTGGGCTGCTGTATTACCACTGGGGCTGCTGTATTACCACTGGGGCTGCTGTATTACCACTGGGGCTGCTGTATAGCCCCTGGGGCTGCTGTATTACCCCAGGGGCTGCTGTATAGCCCTTGGGGCTGCTGTATACCCCCTGGGGCTGCTGTATTACCCCTGGGGCTGCTGTATAGCCCCTGGGACTGCTGTATAGCCCTTGGGGCTGCTGTATAGCCCTTGGGGCTGCTGTATACCCCCTGGGGCTGCTGTATTACCCCTGAGGCTGCTGTATAGCCCCTGGGGCTGCTGTATAGCCCCTGGGGCTGCTGTATAACCACTGGGGCTGCTGTATTACCACTGGGCTGCTGTATTACCACTGGGGTCTGTATATACCACTGGGGAGGCTGCTGTATACCACACTGCTGGGGGCTGTATACCTGTGCTGGGGTCCACCCTCGGCTTATACACGAGTCAATAGGTTTTCCCAGGTTTTGGGGGCAAAAGTAGGGGGGTCGGCTTATACACGGGTCGGCTTATACACGAGTATATACGGTAATTTCTTATTTAAAAATGTAACTATAAGCCTTAAAACCCTAATATGGTAATTGACACTTTTCACACAGTTGATATTTCAACCTATGTACCAAGGGAGAGTATTTGTGAGTAGCAAAAGCAGTTGAAGGAATTAGAGATTAGTGCAGGTCAGGAATGGTAGCATATAAATTAAGTTGCGTAAGAAGAAAATAGGTAGTGTATAGTTGGATCATCAACAGCAAGCTCCCCATCTTTAAACAGTGCTCAAAATTGTGTGCAGGGGAAGAGTTTGCTGAAGGTTGGTTATAGAGCATGTAAAATGGGTCCCTGTTGACATATTGCCACCTTTAATGAATTCTTATTTGATACATCAAACTAATGAGCCATGCACACAGTGAACAAATCTGTAAGACATTGTCCGCAGCACCAAAAGACAATCACAAACAAAGTAGTCAAACAAACATGTATCAGAGCAATCCCTAACTGATGTGTTTAAAAACCTTACTATATGTATTTGCACCTATATGAGCAGGATTCAGACAGGTCCAATGTCTGATATCAGTTAGGGACTGCACTGATACAGGTTACCTTGGCATTGGTAGAGCGGCTTAGTATACATTTTTTGCAAAAACGTATCAACTAAATGTCCTGTCTTTTACTACTTTTTTGGCAGCACTTGCTTTTTACTGCTTTTTATTACAACAAAGTATTTTTACACGTTTGTTTGACTACTTTTTTTGTGATTCAGTCTTTTGGTGGTGTGAACAATGTCTTACAGATTTGTTCACTGTGTGCATGGCTCATTAGTTTGTTGTCTAAATAGTTTCTTGTTCCTGCAATATAAGGGAGCCTCCCAACCCTTCCTTTTGTGCCCTGCACATAAAAAGCCGTCTTCTGCAGACAGTCCATATCAGACATTGGACCTGTCTGAATCCTGCTCATATAGGTACCAATACATATGGTCAGGTTTTTAAACACATCAGTTAGGGACTGCCCTGATACGGCTTACCTTGGCAAGGTAGAGCGGCTTAATATACATTTTTTGCAAAAAACATATCAACTAAATGCCCTGTCTTTTACTACTTTTTTGGCAGCACTTGCTTTTTACTGCTTTTTATTACAACAGAGTATTTTTACACGTTTGTTTGACTACTTTTTTGTGATTCACTTATTTGATACATGTTTGGTCAGTCATTATCCTAAAGGGACAATCATCATGGCTGTACATCTTGTTTGATATTTAGCACTTCTTACATATTATGGACAATTTCTTTACCTACATTTTATGTTGGTCTACGATAAGGTTTTTGTAAATTAGGTCTAAGGTTTTTTTAAACTGTTTCCTTCACTGTTTACCAACATTATTTTTCATATATTGGATATTCTTTCACGATTTCTCATGTATTCTGTTGATTTTGATATGCTAGCTATACTGACAGGATTCGAGCCTAAGGATTCGTGTGCTTCAGGCAACAGCTCTTCTCTTTGAGCTACTCAGCTCTCAAATCTTGACAGGTCTTTGCTTTTTTCAGCTACCAGTGCCTTGGTCACTGATTTGCTCAATGATTTGTTTTCCTGACTGGAAAATGTAAGCCAGATATTGCACTTCCTTCCTTGGAAGACTCTTGAGCTTTTGGAATTTAGTCTAGTTCTCTTACCTCCAGATCTCTCATAATGTATTTTTGTTCCTGTACACCAACCTTGGGTTCCCATTACCCCAGTTACATGCTGCTCTTCCCTATTGATTTGCTATTCCTGTGTACCAACCTTGGGTTCCTGCTATGCTACTTGCTGCTCCTCCATATTTATTCGCTGTTCATTTGTACCAACCCTGGGTTCCCATGATACTGTTTCCACAACACTATTCCTAATATGCTAACTGCTTATCCTCCATATTAGTTCGCTGTTCTTATGTACCAACCCTGGGTTCCCACTACACTACCTTCTGCACTTCCATATTAATTTGCTGTCCCTGTGTACCAACCTTGGGTTCCCACTATGCTACCTGCTGCTTCTCCATAATAATTCACTTTTCTTGAGTACCCTTGGCTTCCAACTGATTGTTCTACTTGCCCATTCTACCCTAGTGGTTGCAATAAAAATACTCAGATCATTACATATTCACTGCATCTATCAGTCCATCTTTACAATCATACTTTAACTTTTCTGGAGTCGGTAGATTTTATTATTTCTACAATGTGATCTTTTTTTTGCACAAAATGTATACCTACATTATTATTCTCTAAATATATGATGTGCAATGTGAATCATGTATTTAAGGACCTTTTATCTTTGGTGATGGCACCTGTATTATCATGTGACTTATTATTATGATTAGTACATTTTGTTTTATTTAATTTAATAAAGTTTCTTTTTTTATACATTTTGTGTTCTCATTGTCTTCAGTTTGTAGTTAATAGCAATTTAAAAGTAATACAAAATAATTTCTAAATTGTATAATGCTTCACTGAGTTTCAAGGGCCTTTGTTAAATAAATTTAATTTGAAAGTGTTCAGAATAATAATGTTCCAAAAATAAAAGAAACAGCATTTGACATGGCTCACTCCCACATGATGATGGCAATTATATGTGAGTTTATCCATTAGTCTATTATGCTGTGGTCTCTTAAAAGTTCTGATATCTAAACCATGGTAAGAGTATATCAGTAACAATGGAGGGATGTAATTGCAGACGCTGCTGGATGACTAACAAATGCTATAGTATTTATTGACTCATAATAGGCAAAGAGAAGATAGATTATCTCATGTTATCATTATAGTAACTTACACTCAGAAAAGTTAAGCTTATTCCCTTTTGGACAAATCTGAATAGAATTGAAGTGATTCAGTATGTTACAGGTTATTTTTGGTTGAACAGAAGAAATAGCTGATTTTCTTTTCTATTTAAAAAGCATCTTTATTAATAATTTGTTGATCCGTATTACCAGCTTAATTTTAAAGACCCCTGAAATTGAACATATAAAGGCTCTTTACAATCTCTGAGTAGTTAGTTGTAAGAGGGCAGCTATATAAGAGCCCTTATTCCAACCACTTTTTCCTCCCATTTCAAATGGAATGAGACTGAAAGATTTTTATGATGTGCAACTATGTTAACTAAATTTCCGGCATCGGGTGATGTGTGTACACCCGCGCCGCTCTGTTATGCCTCCAGCACGCATGCGCAATGCGGTGCTTGAAGCATAACAGAGCGACACGGGTGTACACACGTCACCCGATGCCGGAAATGACGCAATACGCGTCATTACAGCCGCACTGCAGCCCCGCCAGCACAGAGGAGAGCGGGGAGGCGCAGATTAGAATCAGCATTCAAGATCACGCCTATTAAGGCGTGATATTATGAGGAGGAGAGCCCGCCTGGGTGACTATGAATATAGCCACCGCTCATTAACATGGCTAATGAGTGAGTTAAATAACGTTTTTATACATTTTCACTAGATGCATTTCTGAGCAAAAAGGAGTGTAGGATAAGTGATAATATGCTCTAGGGACATGTTTTAATAGCTTATGAGGTGTTTTGGGGTGACAGAATCCCTTTAAGTTATAACCAGGGCCAGGATAGCTTGCTGTCAATGATGGAATGAGAAATTCTGAATTTCATCAATAAAACTTAAGGACTTTGGCCCATGAGCTGAATCTCAAGAGAATCTTGACAAAGAAGAGAAAAATAAATTTAAAGTGTTGACCAGCTAATCAAAAGTCCTTTGCTAAATCTTATAGAAATCTCTGCCTCAAATCCTCTGTGTAATGCATCTGGGATGCAATAAAATTTACTGCTGTGTTTGGTATCTGGTATGCAGAGTTGTCAGTAGTTGATTCAAAGCACTTGCTTCAATTTTGGTTATGGCAGGTTCTTGGCTGCTCAGCTGTTTCATCCTCCTGTGATTTACTCTGCTATTTTACTTAGCAACGTCTCCAAGAATCCTGTGACATGTACATTCTATTTGAAGAGGCGTTTGGCTTTATCTTGCTTTAATCTTCGTTATCTGACCCCAGAATGTTGCTTGTTTTGTGTTTTGTTGGAATCTCTTGATATTTTGACTCCCACACTTTGACCTTAATACACCTCAATTGACTCCCTGAATCCTTTATGTGCTCTTCTGGTAACCTGACCATTGCATGACTACATCTCAGTCTACTCCCTGAATACTATGAGCTCTCCTGGAACCTAACTCCAGATTACCTGGGTTCTCTGTAGTCTTTCGTACCTGTAGTTAGTGACTGTGTTACACCCTAGCTATAAGTAGTGACTGGCATCACATTGTCATAGAACCTGAAGAAAGCTATTGACGGGAGAAAATCCTCTATCATAAAACAGATTTCAAGCTATTTGGTAACATATAAATACCATTATTTCTGCATTAGCCCGTCACACTTTATACTGAAAGCAAGGTTCATATATTTTTGCTATTCATATACAGGTGATATTGGATAATTTTGCTCACCAAAATCTAAACAAAGTCTAATATTTTTGATTCACTTACTTGATTTGCTTCTAAAAGCACTCATTCTGGTTCTTCTATTTATTTGCCAATTATAAGTTGGAGTCAGCATCCTGATTGGTCTACAGCTACCCAGCCCCTTAAATAAGCTGTGATGGACGGTGTGTTCTTAATCCATTATTATAGATCATAAAACATTTTATCCATTTTTTCTTCAGTACCTCATCTGGGGCATTGTAACAAATGGGCAGTCTTCATTTCCCATAAATGATAGAGATAAGCAAACCTTTCGAAGTTCGGAATCAGGCAGTGCAGCTCAACTTTTTGGTGCACTATTCATGACGCCAAACTTGACCTGAAACTCAATGGAAGTCACTAATTGGTAATTTAGCTCTCCGCCCACATACAGCCAGACATTAGTAAAACAAATTAATTTTGAACATACAGTACACCCAAAAACTGTGCTTTTAATCCCAATGCAGGCCGATCAAACATTGCACGCAGCTCGAACTGGGTCAAGCACCAACTGTAGCCGACCACAGCAATGCTTGCTCTAATGCTTTGCAATCATAAAGCAAAGCACCTGAACTACAAACCCGAACAGTTTTGCTGAACACCGGGAGGTTCGGCGACTTGAACCAAACCTTGAAATGTATGCTTATTGACTGAAAGCCTGCTCCATGGTGTATGTACTGAGCCGGGTATCCATCAATTTGCTTATGAATGATTGCAGCACATTCAGTGTGAACTCACTTCATCTGCTAACTGTATAATCCTCATAACTGGAAACAAACGGCTGCAGGTAGAACCTTTATCTTTTCCTTGAATCTGCTCCTTTACCAAAGTCTTTCAGATATGATTTAAAGACTGTTTATTGGTGATTACCATTACATTTGAAGGCAAATACCATTTTTTGTTTTTGTTTTTCAGGTGACAGATTCCTTTTTATATGATGCAGTATTCACAGCGGAGTTAATGTTATGGCTCTTATATATACATTGAACAAGAACATGACAAATATGATACTGATTTTATAATTTATGTTTCCAAGGCATAACATTTTCTCATATAAATGTACATGAGAATTTTGCTTGAAGACACTTAGGAGCCATTAAATCCTAAATTATAGATTCTATTCCAGGAATGATTTTCATTATTTTTCTGTTGCACCTAGTATGGTAATTGTAAGGTGAGAGTAGTGATTGTTTTTTTACTGAAACTGAGCTGTGATTTTTCTGTTTTCTGACTTAATGTAAATCAAATACTTTCCCAGAGGTATTTTATTTAATATGAAACGATCAAATCAATCATAAAAGATTCACAATTGTGTTTTTTGCAGTCTTTTTTGATCAACATTTTAACTAAAATTACATCTTACTTCATCAGTTTGTATTACTCAAAAGGCCATTTTAGGGGTTTGATTTGCTTACTGAAATGAATGTATAGAATTTGTCATAACTTAAAACAAATGCCACAATAAAGATTTACAGTCATGGACATAGAAGGTTTGCATCCTTGAAATGTTTACATAAAATGAAGTATTTCTCCAAGAAAATAACTGCAATTATTCATATTTTTTCAGACACATGTTTACTTTCTTTGTGTGTATTGAAACAACAAAAAAAATAGAGAACAAAATAGCAAATTGTACATTATTTAATGTACATACCCAAAATGGGCTGGACAAAATTGTTGGCACCATTCCAAAATTGTGAGTCATCCACTTTGTTACAAGCATGCAATGCTCAAACAAACTCACCTGTGGCTAATAACAAGTGATAATATGAAAATTACACTTAAAATAGACAAACAGGAGAGACGTTGTACTCAATCTTTGCATTGCATGTCTGTGTCTGCCACACTAAGCATCAAGAACAGAAAGAAGAGAAGAGAACTGTCTGAGGAATTGAGAACCAAATTTGTTGAAAAATATCAACAATCTGAAGGATACAAGTCCACCTCCAGAGATACTCCTTTGCCCATGGTGCACAATATAAATAATAACTTTACAAACCACGGCACTGTAACTAATCTCCCTGAAGATGGACAACAGAGAAAAATTGATGAAAGGTTGCAATGCAGGATAGTCAAGATGGTGTAAAAGCAGCCTCAATCATGTTCAAAATAAAATTCAAGCTATCTTGCAGGCTCAGGTACATCAAAATCAACATGAACTACCCTTCGACATTTGAATGAAATAAAACACTATGGCAGGAGACCACAGACGAACCCAATGCTGATATAGAAATATAAAAAAGCTAGATTGCAGTTTGCCAAAATATACATGACTGCAAATCCTTCTGAGAAAGCATCCTGTGCACAGACGAAACCAATCTTTTGTCACAGGGACTGTGGGGAACAGGTAAACCAGGGTGCCTGATCTGTCCCTCAATCTCTGAACTACCCCTAATTCAGGGGTACTCTTGATGGTGGAGAGGCCTGAGTCTCCACCCTGGCCCTGTTCTTATGTATCCCTTAGCTGATTCCCACTCCCTCTTCCCCCAGAGTTGGGAAGTTAAGGAATCCACGGATAAGGGCAGACAGGAGTAAACCATAACACAAGCTCACAGCACGCGCACACAGGGAAAATACAATAAGTAATAAGGGAGAAAACAAGTAGAAGCAGGAGAAAGAATGCAACAAGGAAGTTTTCACCAAACACCAAACAAGTTGCAACTGATACCGAATTACTTGAACACTGTGAGGCAGTGACCTGGGGAACTCACTTGGCCACACAAATGACATCAACGCATGTTTCAACCATAAGATTTAGGCAGCAGTTTATTAGGTTCAAACTGCCCCTCTCATACAAATACATGATAGCTACATGATCCTCCATACCGTATAATCATGATATTACAAATATAACATTACATACAACCACTCGTTACATAGCACATATCCTTTTAACCATTGGTACCATTGCAGAACGCAGAGTACACGGGTCAGTTGCCATCTCACCGGGTTTCGGTCGCCGCCTGTACACCCCTGTTTACAGTTTCTGCCCGACTGCCAGGCCCTTCCTTGGCCCAGTTTTCCCTGGGGAGTCCAGGACTTTGACTTCTTCCCCTCCCAGGGACTCTGCCCTGCTTTCATTCACACACAGACCACCCGGCCTCACATCATACATGGCACTTTACCTAAGCCATCACCTCTCATACATGGCACTTTTACATAAGCCATCATCTACTTCAACGGGTCCTTCACCGACTGTCTACAGAAGCTATAGTCAGCATGAAAAAAAGAGATTCTACTATCATAAAAAAGCATTAAACAACTGTGATAGGTCTTTGATCCAAGAGGTAATTAGCAGTCATACAGAGATTTACTCCAGCAGGCCAGAACATAACTGAGAATGCAGCTGGTCAACGCCCAAGCCTGCATGTGGAACTCAGAAGCATGAGAAAAACCTCAGTGAGGAGTGTCATAATCAGAAGTGTGAACAGAGCCAGATGCCTTCATAACATTCTATGAGTTGTAAGCAATATGCCATGTAACAGTACCCCACACTCTACGAGGGACCTCCGGAACCTTAGGACCAGGTCGTTCCAGATGACGGCAATGGAGTTTCCTAACCAGGCACTGCACTTGGATACTAGAGGTGGGCACTCAAGTCCTCTCCTCAGGACCATAACCCTGCCACTTAACCAGGTACAATAAAGAATGATGAATGACTCTAGAATCGATAATTCTCAATACCTGAAACTCCAGTGATACATTAAATTAGACTACCTGCTGGAGCTGCTCTGTGATGTATTGTCCCCTAGGGGTTAGGTGAGTGTTGAGGAGCAGATATAATTTTATTGATTTATAAGTGATCTAAACATCCTTTATCTGCAGTGGTCAACCCCATTTCATCATGAAGGAGCGCAGGACAGTACAAAAAAAATTATATCCCAGGAGATCACTTTTAAAGAGCTCCATAGGTACAAACGTTAAGCCCTTTTTCAAGACCTTGACATCAGTATCCATTAGTTTAGAAGAGGAGATATTAATAAGTTGATTACCTATCTCCTTCCCCTCATATTTCCATTTGTTGATTGTGGCCTTGATCTTAGGTCATATAGCAAAGTCATCTATTTCAAAATAGATGGACCCATAGAGGACACTGAGAGCGAGTAAGAAGAAAGATGGAATATCCTATAAATAGAGCTCCTAGTAGGTCTAGGTGTCCCCCGATATTTCTCACTATCAGAAGATTCTAAGTCAGAGGAAGATTGATCCACCTGTATAGTGGGTCCTTCTGTCAGAAAGCTATATGCTCTTCTTTGTTTAAATTCAGTAAGGTCTTAATGGACCTATTATGTTTCCTATTTTTAAAGGAGTTTTGGAAACATTCAACTCTGCAGAGAGGCCTCACTTTTGGGAAATTCTGGGTCAGATTTATATTTCAGAGAGTGTTTGATTTGTTCAATCAATCTTGTAGTGGTATTTGTCAACATTATTTTTTCTTCTGCTAACTATAATTTATTTGAATATATGGCATAGCTTTTGACTCACTGTCAGACCAGAGTATGTGCATAGGATGCCTTTTTTAGGTGTGTGAACCCTCTGAGTTTTTCATTAATCTGGCATTTATTTTGCTGAGCATTTTTTTCAGAGTTTTTATGGCATCTTTTGTACCGGTATTTTCTTCATCACCCCATTTAACAGTAAAGAAACCACTAGTGATTTTTAAAGCCGAATTGCTGCAAAAAAAAAATTGCCAGAAAATGTTCAAACTTTTTTTGGGCGAAATGTGCCTGAAAAACACATCATAAGCACACTCTAAAACTGCAACATCAACAGTTTGAGTTCTGCACAAAACAGTATGCCTGATCACATACATACAGTTGTGACCAAAAGTATTGACACCCCTGCCATTCTGTCAGATAATACTTAGTTTCTTCCTGAAAATGATTGCAATCACAAATTCTTTGGTATATTATCTTCATTTAATTTGTCTTCAATGAAAAAACACAAAAAGAATTGTTCTAAAGCCAAATTGGATATAATTCCACACCAAACATAACAAAGAGGGTGGACAAAAGTATTGAAACTGTTAGAAAAATCATGTGATGCTTCTCTAATTTGTGTAATTAACCACACCGGTAACTTACCTGTGGCACCTAACAGGTGTTGGCAATAATTAAATCACACTTGCAGCACGTTGACATGGATTAAAGTTGACTCAACCTCTGTCCTGTGTCCTTGTGTGTACCACATTGAGCATGGAGAAATGAAAGAAGACCAAAGAACTGTCTGAGGACTTGAAAAACCAAATTGTGAGGAGGCATGAGCAATCTCAAGGCTACAAGTCCATCTCCAAAGACCTGAATGTTCCTGTGTCTACCGTGCGCAGTGTCATCAAGAAGTTTAAAGCCCTTGGCACTGTGGCTAACCTTCCTAGATGTGGATGGAAAAGAAAAATTGACGAGAGATTTCAGTGTAAGGTTGTGCGGATGGTGGATAAAGAACCTCGATTAACATCCAAACAAGTTCAAGCTGCCCTGCAGTCCGAGGGTACAGCAGTGTCAACCCGTACTATCCGTCGGCATCTGAATGAAAGGGGACTGTATAGTGGGATACCCAGGAAGACCCCACTTCTTACCCCGAGATATAAAAAAGCCAGGCTGGAGTTTGCCAAAACTTACCTGAGAAAGCCTAAAACGTTTTGGAAGAATGTTCTCTCTTTTTGGGCAAAGGCATCAACATACAGTTTACAGGAGAAAAAAAGAGGCACTCAAAGAAAAGAGCACGGTCCCTACAGTCAAACAAGGCGGAGGTTCCCTGATGTTTTGGGGTTGCTTTGCTGCCTCTGGCACTGGACTGCTTGACTGTGTGCATGGCATTATGAAGTCTGAAGACTACCAACCAATTTTGCAGCATAATGTAGGGCCCAGTATGAGAAAGCTGGGTGTCCCTCAGAGGTCGTGGGTCTTCCAGCAGGACAATGACCCAAAACACACTTCAAAAAGCACTAGAAAATGGTTTGAGAGAAAGCACTGGAGACTTCTAAGGTGGCCAGCAATGAGTCCAGACCTGAATCCCATAGAACACCTGTGGAGAGATCTAAAAATGGCAGTTTGGAGAAGGCGCCCTTCAAATATCAGGGACCTGGAGCAGTTTGCTAAACAAGAATGGTCTAAAATTGCAGCAGAGCACTGTAAGAAACTCATTGATGGTTACCGGAAGGGGTTGATTGCAGTTATTTTGGCTAAAGGTTGTGCAACCAAGTATTAGGCTGAGGGTGCCAATACTTTTGCCTGGCCCATTTTTGGAGTTTTGTGTGAAATGATCAATGTTTTGCTTTTTGCTTCATTCTCTTTTGTGTTTTTTCACTGAAAACAAATTAAATGAAGATAATAATACCAAAGAATTTGTGATTGCAATCATTTTCAGGAAGTATTATCTGACAGAATTGCAGGGGTGTCAATACCTTTGGCCACAACTGTAGGTATGTTTAAAGTAATAATTTTTATGTTTTTTTTTGGGTTAATAAAATAACCTTTCAGTACACAGTATTATTAATTGGGCTTTTGTTTATCAAAACAGATGAACAGTTCAGTTCATGGAGGATTGCGTTTTAGGGTTAAGTAAACCTGAATTATAAAGTTTGAGGCTCACACTGAATAAAGGTTGTCAGGAGCTCAAACTCAATTTAAAAAAAAGTCTATGTCTGAGTTCGGTGTTCGGGTATTGTTCATACAGTTTGTTAATAAAAATTATTGAAAGACTGAAATCAATAAGCTATATTGTGCGTGAAAGACTGTACACTGATGTAAACAATAAGCACCTCCCACCAATTTTTGAAAACAAGAGCAGGTAAACCAGATAGCTACTAGTTGCAGCTCACAGCTCTTTGCATTACTTTGGCTGATTATCAAAATATAGAGAATCTCACACTATTTTTTAAATTATTTATTTAAATATTTTTAAAAAATGGTGAGAGCTCTGCCCATTTTTGATAACCAGTCAATGTAAAGCAGACAGTTGTGGGCTGGTATTACCAGGATGGTTATTTGACACTTCCTAGCCTAAATATACGAGCCTGTAGAAGTCCCAGAGATGATATACCCATTAGCTGCGTCAATGTTGGTGCTTTACCCGGCTTTTCCCAATTGCCCTAGTGTGGTGGCATTCATGGAAATAGGTAATAGAGTTGATGTCAGTTGTTGATTGATAGCTGGCATCAAGCTCTGATGAACGTAATGGATAGGCTTCTATTAAACACTTCTATTAATAACCTGACAAGTATAGAGTTAAAAAAGACACAGACACAGGGAAAAATAAGTTTATTTGAGTATAGACTCCCCCACACGATCTAGTTCAACAATTTATTACTTCAAAATAAATACTTGAGATTCCAACATAACTTACAACAGTAATGTCCCATGATGCCAGTTGATTCCTATGGAGCTTTGTTCTGAGAAAGTTATTAGAACGAGACTCCATAAATCACTTTTGGTCAGCAGTCCTGGTCACGTTTGTGTGAAATTCCTTACTTTCTCAGAACGAGGCCCCAGAAGTCACTCTCAGTCAGTGGTAAAGGATTTCTTACAAGCGTGACCAGGACTGCTGACGAGCAGTGACCTATGGTGCCTCCTTCTGTAACCATGAAGAAGTTGTATAAGAGTTTATGGGTGACATAGGATTTATTTTTAAGTAATAAACTGGTGAATGTGGTTGTGGGGAAGTATCTTTTTTCAAATATTTGTTTCCCATGTCTGTGTCTTTTTTAACTATGTATTTACTGAGTTAATAATGTAGGTGTATGATCAGGGGCGTAACTACAATAGGTGCAGGGTTTGCGATCACACCCAGGCCCTGCAGCCTAGGGGGGCCCCAAACGTCCCTTTGGTCTATAGAAAATGACTAATACTACTAAAGATTTGCAATAATTGGGGGCCCCGTTGGAGCTTTTGCATCCGAGGCCTGAAGTTACGCCACTGTGTATGATAGACCTCTCTTTAAAACTAACACTAGATTATGATGTCAGCTACAAATTCACAGCTGACATCAACCGCATTAATCATTACTCTGATTGCCACCGCACCATGGAATTTGGGAAGAGATGGATACATCTGACAGCATTGGGGATTCTATGGGATGTGCCAATTCTGGGGCGGTTACAGACTGATATATTTAGGCTGACAAGGACCAAATAATCATGACTCTTCCCACCCTAATAATATCAGCTTGCAGCTATCTGCTTTACCTTGGTGGGTTATCAAAAATAGAGGGGATCACACAACATATTATCATTTTTTTAATTATATAAATGGTAAAGCAGACTGATGAAGGCTGATATTATCAGGCTGAAAAGGTCCATGTTTATTGGGCCCTTCTGTTCTGGCACCCTCGCTCTGTACTCCTGAAGAACGAGTTGGCAGACAGGTAAACTCTTTCCCATCAATGCATTGACATGGACGCTGGGGGTCCTTTTCAACTTTTATTAATGGGTTAAGTGTAAAACTATAAAAAACAGATGGAAATTCTCAGTACAACATAAGTATACATGAAGTGCAAAACATTACATTGTTACATATAGGTGGGCAGCAGCATATTAAACTCACCGACTGTGCTATGTTGAGGGAAACATGCAGATAAGCTGAAATCTAGGGAGAGAAGGGTCAGCACACCAGGATGTCAGCTTGTATGAAGCTATAATGGCTACTGGAGGAGAAGGGGCTGAGCTTAGAGCACGGCCTCATGGGATTACATAGGCATGGAGGGACCAAAATTAGACTATGCAGTAAACATAATGTAATGTGGGAACATTGTCAACAGATGGCGCTATAGAGTCATCTCTGAACAAGCAAACAATATACAGTATTTCAAAGAAAGGCACGACACTCCCCGTCTGGTATCCGGGGGATGCCACATAAACTTGAACTAGAGCAAAGGAATAAGTTCGGAAACAGGTCTGCTAGCATTTGAACTCTTTTCCACTGGAATTTGTACAAGTCTTTAGCAGTAGACTCTCCGGACGTCGGCGTGCTCACGTTAAACTTCTGGGTAAGGAGAGTTGGAGGAGTAAGCAGAGATGGGTCATCAGGATCGTTGATTGTGGACAGGACGCTTCATCATGTGAAGGGTTTTTTCTCTAGGTTGACTTGAAAAGTTAAACCATCAGACTCTGAGTCCCAATTAAACCCTAGACTGTGTTGTACAGGAAGAGAGTCTGTGGATGAGTCTAGGACTTTCGATTCAGTGGCGTTGTCTTCTCTGCCATTTAATTGTGCCGAGTTGGTGTGCTTCTCCTTCACAAGGAATTTGTTGGGGCAGGGTAGGAAAAAGGATGGATGGCCACTCTCCAACGTGTTTGTGTAGAGAGAGTGAATGTTGTTTGACTTGTGAGCGTCTCTGAGGCAAACGTCCCCTATAACCACCCATCCCAGGTCTAGCTTCTGAGCGTAGGGCGAGTTATGAGGACCGTTTATCTGTTTCCTCACCTTGTGGACTCTGATGATGTCTCTCCCTAGCAAAAGGACTAACTTGGCTTGGGGATTGAGTGAGGGAATGAGATGCGCTATGCTTCTCAAATGAGGGTGATATAGTGCCGCTTCTGGAGTGGGGATTTCTTCTCTATTGTTCGGGATAGAATTACACTCGATTAGTGTAGGAAGGGCTAAGGATGTCTTCCCATCCAGGGATTCGATTTGATAACCTGTAGCTCTCCTCCCAGATTCTTCACTCACTCCTGTGCATGTTTTTAGTGAGTAGGACGAGCTGAGTCCCTCGATTTTAAAGATGTCAAAGAAAACTGAGCTGGCGAGTGATCTATTACTCTGGTCATCGAGTATAGCGTAGAGTTTAACCGCCTTTTCTCTGTGGCCAATAGGGTAAACTGTAACCAAACAGATCTTTGAGCAGGATTTGTTAATAAGACCTTCTCCGCAGACTTGGGTGCACTGGGGTGACACTTCAGGAGGTGTACTGTCTTTCTCCTCCCCGCCGTGCTCTGTAAGTCGGTCTATGGATGAGGGGGTCTGCAGGGCTGGCCTTGGGTGTAGAGCTGTGCTGTGCTCTTGGCTGTTACACTCCGAACAAACAATACCGGCTTTGCAGTCTTTAGCTAAATGGGATGTAGATGCGCAACATCTGTAGCATATGTTGTTCTCTTTGAGGAAGAGTCTACGGTCTTTAAGGGATTTTCCCCTAAAACTCCTGCACTCTTGTAGTGGGTGAGGCCTTTTATGTAAGGGGCACTCCCTTTCCGGGTCTATTGTACTGTGGGTCTTGTGTGATGAGTCTGCAGAAGACACATTAGTTTTGTGTACGGTGATAGGTGAGTCTCTGGGGTTGCGAACTGGAACAGGTTTACTTGTTCTTGGGTTGACAGGATCTACGGCAGAAAGGTTGAAGCTGGGATCGTTCCTTATCTTGGCCTGTCGGCGGACAAAATCTACAAAGATGTGGAATGGAGGGAACACCACGTTGTGACGCTGCTTGTAATCCGAACCCCAGTTCAACCATTTCTCTTGCAAACTGTAAGGTAGTTTCTTCACTATGGGTTTGATGGCTCTGGATGTGTCTAGGAATGCGAGGCCTGGCAGGTCTCCTTCAGTCTTGGCGACTTGGAGTTCTACTAAGAGGTCGCTCAATTCTCTTAGCATGGGAAAGTTCTTATTAGAGATTATAGGAAAGTCTTCCAACCTTTTGAAAAGGGATTCTTCTATCATCTCTGAGGAGCCATAGCACTCATCAAGTCTCTCCCATAACGTGCACAAACCTTTCCTCGGGTTGTTGATGCTGAGATCTCTGATGCGTTTCGCGTGTTCTACCGATTCATTTCCTAGCCACTTAACCAAGAGGTCGATCTCTTCGCTGGCAGAGATGTCTAGGTCAGCGGTGGCGTTTCTGAAGGAAGCTCTCCACGCTCTGAAACTTTCGGGACGGTCGTTAAACTTTAAGAGACCTTTGGTGAGTAGCTCACGACGTGCAAAGAACTTGAGGAAAGCTGGTAGCTCTTGTTCTCTGAGAAGGCGGTCCGGGTGCCTGTTGCTGTGATGAGGTCTCCGTGAGCTATCGTTGCCGTAAAATGCATCTTCGTCACGATAGTCACCGTCGGGGTCCTCCATCTTGAAAGTGTTCTCTGTGTAGTAGGGATCTACAGGTTCGGGTGCTGGTCTCACTGATGATGGAAGGTGGACAGAATTACTTTCATGCTTAATGTGGGATGATTGGTGAATGAAGGTTGATGGCTGAATGACAGGATTCGGCATCTCTCTTGGAGCTGAATGTAGATGGTCATCTAATGAGGCATGCTGTAGCACGTATTCTGAAGTGCGTTGTGAGATGTCACGATGATTAAGTTCAGGTCCGAGCCTTAAGCTGAAACTTTCACTATCGCGGCGTGCTGCTTCTTCTAAAACCTGTACTTCAGCTTCTGCTGCCGCTGCTTCTGTGTCTATGGCGAGTTTTGCGAGGTCGGCTTCCAGACGTGCCTTTTCTTTCTTTAATAACCACTCCTGTTCAGCGTAAGCAGCTCTCACTTTTGCGGCTTCTGCCTTCGCCCTGGCGATGGCAATTGCAGCGCTGCTCACAGACTTCCGTGAAGATGCGCTTACATGGGAGCGTGTCACATGAACTTCAGATCCTATATCTGACATTGTGTCTGTATGCGGCTTTACTGTTCTCTGCTGGAAGTCAGTGTCTGTGCTTCGACCCCGTTTATAGTAGTCGTTTTACTGTTCTGGCACCCTCGCTCTGTACTCCTGAAGAACGAGTTGGCAGACAGGTAAACTCTTTCCCATCAATGCATTGACATGGACGCTGGGGGTCCTTTTCAACTTTTATTAATGGGTTAAGTGTAAAACTATAAAAAACAGATGGAAATTCTCAGTACAACATAAGTATACATGAAGTGCAAAACATTACATTGTTACATATAGGTGGGCAGCAGCATATTAAACTCACCGACTGTGCTATGTTGAGGGAAACATGCAGATAAGCTGAAATCTAGGGAGAGAAGGGTCAGCACACCAGGATGTCAGCTTGTATGAAGCTATAATGGCTACTGGAGGAGAAGGGGCTGAGCTTAGAGCACGGCCTCATGGGATTACATAGGCATGGAGGGACCAAAATTAGACTATGCAGTAAACATAATGTAATGTGGGAACATTGTCAACAGATGGCGCTATAGAGTCATCTCTGAACAAGCAAACAATATACAGTATTTCAAAGAAAGGCACGACACCTTCCCAGGCAAAATACACCACTCTACAGCTGCCTAAGAAGTAGTGCATCACATTAGATGTTCCAATTCTGGCACTTCACCATGGCACTTCCTGATTTCCTTAGTGTGGTGGCAATCTGGGTATTGTTTTATGGGGTTAAAGGGAACCAACCACCCCCAATGACCCCCCGGACTATTAATATCAGTCCCTACACACAGCACATACATGTGCTGCAATGATTTTTGCTAAAAAAACTGTTTTTTAAAACTAAAGATAATGATTTTGAAAGTTTAAACCGAATGGACGGATGGGCGGTACTTATCTGTGGCAAAAGCCGAGATCTGATGCCAATCATCCTCCCGTCTCCCCTCGCAGCAGTTATGGACAGCCCTTTGTTCAGCGTCACAGCCCTGTGCACGGGCTCGCATGCCCGTGCACACGTCATCATCTACAGCCGGGAAGCGAGCGCGCGCTCTGTCTTCCATAGCCGAGCGCAGGAAGTCAGAGCGCGCGCTCGCTTCCCGGCTGTAGATGATGACATGTGCACGGGCATGCGAGCCCGTGCACAGGGCTGTGACGCTGAACAAAGGGCTGTCCATAACTGCTGCGAGGGGAGACGGGAGGATGATTGGCATCAGATCTCGGCTTTTGCCACAGATAAGTACCGCCCATCCGTCCATTCGGTTTAAACTTTCAAAATCATTATCTTTAGTTTTAAAAAACAGTTTTTTTAGCAAAAATCATTGCAGCACATGTATGTGCTGTGTGTAGGGACTGATATTAATAGTCCGGGGGGGTCATTGGGGGTGGTTGGTTCCCTTTAATGACAGCTGTGAATTAAATTTTGGCATCAAGCCCTGGTGTTACTAATAAATATATTGGTTGACTGCTTTGGCACAGCACAAAAAATGGTGGAAAATAATAAAAAAATTATTATTTTTATTGTGTTAAAGCGATATTTTATACACAAGCCTGACGATTCAGCCTATCCCAGGTATTTTTCAAATCTATCTATAGTATGAATAAGATACATAAAAATAAGGAAAAAATTATAATATATACACTCTTATGAGAATTTCATGACAACATAAAGATACATTTGTAAAGATAACAAAATTAGTTAATTGCTTAGTTATATGCAAGAAAATTGAGTATATCGTATTTATATTAAAGAAATGGATATATGTAAACATATAGATATGTATCAATGTGAACATATAATTTGACTACCATAATATGTGGGTAAACATATTCATGATGAAGTAGTTCCATTATCAGCAATTAGTAACAATATGGAATAAGAGAGTGGGATACCTGTGAAATGTGAAGTACAGTGTAACCTTAGATTACAAGTAACTTAGTCTGAGAGAGTTTTTCAACACAAGCTAACATTTTAAAAAAATTTAACTTGGTATAAGGGCAAAATTTGCAATAAGGGCAAATTATGAGCTCTCCCTACCCCTCTACAGTATTCTACCTCCTCCCTGCACAGATATAGTACAGTACTATTAAAACTCACTGCTTCTTGCGCATGCACATAAGCCATAAATCGTGGTTTTCTCCACACTTCTGGATTCGGGCCTTTGCGTGTTCACCGTACTCTGAGCATGGATCCTCAGATTTGCTCCTGTACATTGGTGATGTCACTACTTAACCGCTACTTTTTCTTTATTCTGTATCCACATTTGTTTGCAGGGGAATTGCTCCCATTTTGCTTCTCTTTGCATCTCCCTAGCCCTTAATAAAGTATTTTTAAAGCCATTTTTCTGCAGAAATTTGAGTCCCCATTGGGTTTTATGGGGTCCGGGTCTAGTTCGTGTGAAGTCTGTGTCTTAAACCAAACTTTTAGTTAAGGTCTCAGTAAACCTGGTGAACCTGATAATAATAATAATAATTATTACTACTATTTATTACCCTAAGAGTCAAATTATTTGAGGCAGGCCTGTGGCCAAGGCCTGTGTGCGATTTCCTCTGACACTTTCCTCCAACGCACATAGCGCACATATTGCTGTAACTATGATTAATTGGAGTGTACTCCAATGGTACAACTCACCTTGTTAGTTTGTGAAATTCACAACCAACTGGGCAAGCAAGGAAAAATGATGGCCGCAGCGAACCCCCGCGAAGTAAGTAATCCAGAAAAGATGATGAAAGACGGGTTTTAAATGTCCATGCTGACCACAAGAATACAAGCAATATACTCCAAAGAACCTTATTTTGCGCCGACGTGCTTCGTAGCTACACACTACTTTCTCAGGGCTGTTAGGAACCTTTGACTCTGCCCTGTTCTTCAAACCACACATGCAAATCCTCGCCACCTCCTGTCGCCTCCAACTCAAAAATATTTCAAGAATCCGTCCCTTCCTCAACCCTCAGTCTGCTAAAATACTAGTGCATACCCTCATCATGTCTCGCATCGACTACTAAAACATCCTCCTCTGTGTCCTTCCTGCTAACACTCTCTCACCTTTACAATCTGTCTTTAACCCTGCTGTTCGAGTAATACATTTCAATTCTCCCCTCTGCAAATCTCTTTATTGGCTCCCAATTCTCCAGCGTATCCAATTCAAACTACTAACATTGACTTACTAAGTCATCTACAATTTGTCTTCCCCATATATCTCTGAACTAATCTTCTAATATCTTCCAACTCATAATCTTCGATCCTCCGAAGACATTCTTCTCTCCTCCACACTCGTACATTCCTCATCCAACTACCTGCAAGGCTTCGCACGAGCATCCCCCATTCTCTGGAACCTTGCACCCCAACATGTCCAACTATCCCTTACAATCAGAACTTTCAAATGGAACCTGAAAACTCATCTCTTCTAAACAGCATACAACCTGCATTTACCCCATCACCAACGGACTTGGCACCCCACAGCCACCGGACCTAGTGCTACACTGCCATCAGATGTGATGCCCCACAGCCACTTGACCTGGCACCCCACCGCCACCTGACCTGGCACTCCACCCCACCTGGCACCCTTCCACCACCTGACCTGGTGCTGCACCACTACTGGAGCCAGTGCTCCACCACAGTCAGAGCTGAATCAACCTACTGTCTCCTTCCTATCATCCTGCAGAACATAAGCCCACGAGAGCAGGGTCCTCTCACCTCTGTTTCAGTCTGTCACTGTTAGTTTGTTTATTGTATTTTTAACTTGTTTTGCATGTATTCCTTTCTCACGTACAGCACCATGGACTCAATGGTGCTCTATAAATAAATAATAATAATTATTATTATTATTACTATTATTATAGCACCATTTATTCCATGGTGCTTTACATGTGAAAAGGGGCATCCATAGACAAGTACAATATTTATAAACAATACAAGGCAAACATAGGTAAGATAGGAGAGGACCCTGCCCATGAGAACTCACAGTCTACAAGAAATTGGTGAGGATACACTAGGATAAGGTAGAGCTGGTCAAGTGGGGTTTGGAGAACTGGAACTCACTGCAGGTTGTATGCTTGTTGGAAAAGGTGGGTCTTCAGGTTCATTTTGAAGGTTTCCATAGTAGATGACAGTCTGATATGTTGGGGAAGAGAGTTCCAGAGTATTGGCATGCACGTGAAAATTCTTATATATATATATGTGATTGCAGGAGGAAGGGATTAAAGATGAGCGATGTTAGATTCGAAATGTTCGCCAATCTCAAATTCGAGCTGTTTTGGGCGATGATCGAGTCATTCGACGAATGCAACAATTAGCTTCAAATTCGGCAGTTCGAGGTTATGATAACGCTTCGATCACCAAAAGGACCCTATAAAGTGGTCTGAGGGCAGAGGAGAAGGCTGAAATGGGGCATGATTGTTTAAAAGCCGGCGGTATAAACTCGCCTGCTTTTAAACAATAATTCAGCCCGATCCTCTGCCCCCCACAGCCTCCCATCCTCATCCTCCGCTCCTCCCGCTGCCTCCCATCCCGATCCTTAATCAGGACCGGGCGGTAGCACAGCACCAGGGAGCGGGGAGAGAAGGAGCAGGGCAGGGAAGCCAGCAGCGGTAAGAAGACTGCCTCGCCGGCTTTCCTACTGTGTTCTGCGCTCCCCGGTCCCTGATGCTCCCTCATCGCCCCCGCGCAACCTCCCCACCTGATCCTAAGTTAGAATCAGGCAGGGGGGAAGCAGCTCCAGGGAGCGGGGAAGGGGCATCATGGAGCTGGAGCACAGAACACAGCAGGAAAGCCGGCAGTGTCTTCACCGCTGGAGTTCCTGCATGTTATTTCAAATGATCAGCTGTTCATTTATACTAGCCACGCGGTGCTGTTTAGGAAAGTTCATGTGAGTTCATGCAACATGAACTCACATGAACTTTCCTAGGCTGCACAGCTCAGTTACATCTCTGGTAGAAGTTCTCTACCAGAGATGTAGCTGGCTAAAGAAGAAAACCTGATTGGACTACATCGGACGGAAGAGGATTTTTTTTATAAAGATGGAGTCTAAGTGTATTTTTTGTTTTATTTCTTTTTTTTGAAAAAATCATTTTTATTCACCATTTACAATATAACAGAAAGAGAAAAAAAAGGCACACAATTGTGTGCCAAAACGTTGTACATAGAACTAGAACACTGACACTGACATCAATTAATATCATATCGTTGGGTTGTAAAAAACACACAGAAGCAAAACAAATACAAAATAAAATACAATAATACCATATGCCATATATAAAATTCCTCGCTTCTGCCGCACATAATCACTCCCACAGCATCCTGACCGTCCCCCTCAGGCTTCATATGCCTCTCTCTCCCCGTCCCAAATGAAGCGTGGGTTCAATTATTTCACAGTAGAAGTGCTAAAAATACCTATGTAGTGCGATACATTTATTCCTCTAATATCCCCACTGTTGCCGGGCACGTCCCAGCAAGGGTCACAGTCGGCCCCAGGCGCCCTAGTGAGTGGCTCAAAGATTGTAGCAGGTACCAAGGAGTACCATGAAAAGGTGTCATTACATTGACAATGTCATCATCAGTCAGTTGTAATTCTATAAAACGTCTCCATTTTTTCATGAAAGGGACAATCAGAACATCTTTATCCCTCAGAGCTCCGCGTCTGTCTAGATCCATTGCCAACCGTAACCCCGCTATGACGTCTGTTTCAGTGGGTAAGTCCGCTCGTAACCAAAATGTTAGGAGCAGACGTTTAGCCAGTAGTATAAGGACATGTAAGAAACGAGTGCTAGCAACCCCTCCCTTGGATAGATTCACATTCTGAAAAATCCACACCCCCGGGTCTAGCTCAAACGTATGATCACAAAATCTCCTCACCAGGTCAGATATCATACCCCAAAAAGACTGCACTCTCGTACAGCTCCATAATCCATGTACCATATCCGTTCTTTCAAGATTGCATTTCGGACAGTGTAGCAACCTCTCGGGGTTAGATGCCGATGGTGGTATATTGAAGCCATATATGGTGCCATGAATAACTCGAAAATGTGAGTCCCTCCATCTCTCATCCAAAATGTAGCGTCTTATCTTACCCCAACCGTCTAATATATCATCGGATACCGACTCTTTGTCTATATACGCGCACCATTTTGAAAAAAGTTTCTGGGTGCCACCAGGAAGTAGGTATGTCCTGAGTTCCCCATATATACCAGATATCCCCAGTTGAGAAATGTCAAGGCCCACCAGTCTATCACACGTATTTGTAAGAGTTTCCTTTGATGCATCCAAGAGATTATCTATGACATGATGCTTCAGCTGCAAGTATTGGAGGCACTGGGTTCCCCCGAGACCATACTTGTTCATGACTTCCTGACCCAACATCCAGCGGCGTTCAGACATCGCCATGAGGTCTCCCATGTTTTTAATACCCTTACGGGCCCATTCTTTAAATAATATATTAGTGCGACCCATCGGAAACTCCGGGTATGCCCAGGGGTTCAGGTGTTTCGACACTTTCCAGGGGAGGCTACATTTTTTCCTCACTGCTTTCCATGCTCCTATCGTATCTTTAAAGATTATAGACGATCGGACCTGTTTCGGTAGCGACGCCCATCCCGTATGAAGGAGAGAGCAGCGATCCCAGGGCTCGCAGAACGCTGCCTCCAACACGCCATCAGAAAATTTATTGGTTCCCTTAACCCATTCTATCGCATGCCTCATCATACACGCCAAATTGTATCCTCTAATATCGGGTAAGTTAACGCCCCCTTTGTCCTTCGGGAGCATCAGGGTCCCCAGCCTTAGCCTCGGTCTCCTGCCTCTCCATATAAAGTCCGTAAACGCCCTGTTTAATCTATTAATGTCAGTGTGTTTCAAGAGTAAGGGTAGCGTCTGTAGTGGATATAAAAGCCGTGCGAAGCTGACCATCTTGATAAGATGGCAGCGGCCCAGGAGTGACAGAGGTAATCCCACCCAACGTTTCAGCTCTTTTTCTATTCTGTCAAAGAGGGGAGTATAGTTTAACGAGTATGCTTGGCTCGATGTCCGTCCCAACAGCAGACCCAAATATTTAATATGAGTTGTTGCCCTCGGGATGCCAAACGTTAGCGGAGACCCTCCAGACGCGTTCCCTGGCTTAAGGTATAAGATCTCACATTTTTTCCGATTAAGCCGGAATCCCGCGAATTCTCCGAATCTCACTATATCTCCCAGCAGAGGGGGTAGATCCCTCTCAGGGTCTCCCATAAACAACACAATATCATCAGCAAACAATGCTGACTTTGTTTCCGCTCGTCCAATGCGCACCCCCTCAAAGGAACTGTGCCTGTTAATATATCTGGCCAATGGTTCCAGGGCTAAATTAAATAATAGTGGGGACAAGGGACATCCTTGCCTAGTCCCTTTGGAAAGAGGGAACACCGGGGAGAGGAAACCGGGAGTATGTACCCTCGCTTTAGGAGTGGCATATAATGCCTGTAAATAATTTCTGAAACGGCCCTGAAGCCCTATCCTGTCCAGCACCTCACCCAGCCATGGCCACCTAACATTATCAAAGGCTTTTTCCGCGTCTAGGGTGACCATGGCTGGGTTTTTTCCCACAAGGGGCGACATACCCTTCACTGCGTCCAGGACCAGAAGGGCCTTGCGAACATTCGTGACCGCTGACCGACCTTTGACGAAACCTGTCTGATGATTGTCTATAAGCGTCGGGAGAATCTCCGCCAACCTATCCGCCATAATTTTTGACAGAATTTTAAGATCCACATTAATAAGGGAGATCGGCCTATAATTCGTAGGATCCTCCCCTCCCGTGATTCCCTTGGGCAGCAGTTTAATGTAAGCCATATCCATGGTTTCAGGTAGCTTCCGTTGAGATAAAATATTATTAAATAGTCTCGTCAGTATTGGAGTCACCTCAGTCCGGAGTATCTTATAGAATTCCCCTGTAAACCCGTCCGGGCCCGGAGATTTCCCATTCCCTAAATGCCTGATGACCGCGTCTACCTCCGTCTCAGAAATTGGAGCATTAAGGAGCTCCAAGTCCGTCTCTGAGATAGGAGTGAGAGGCACCTCATCCAGCCATGTCATCCCCTCCTGGGACGGGACGTCATTTGAATGGTATAGCCGACTATAAAAATCCCCCAGTATATCATTAATAGCTTTGGGATCAGTGGTACGCACCCCTTCCCTTGTGGTAAGCGCCGTAAAGGTCGTGGGTTTTCGTCTGCCCCTAGCGAGATTAGCGAGTAGTCGCCCCGTCTTGTCACCATGTCTGTGAAGATCCACATCTAGTTGTCCCCGGATCAGTTTTTCCCTCAGGTCTGCCCACGTGTCGAAATCCCTTTTCGCTGCAAGCCACTCTGTCTTGTCTTCCAGTGTCCGCGAGCTCTTAAACGCTTGGTAAGTCTCGGAAACAAGTGCGCTTGCCCTTGTATAATTCTCTTTGAGCTGTCTCGATTGCGTCTGAGTGTATGCTATCAAACGTCCTCTTATGACTGATTTCCCGGTTTCCCAGAACAGACAATGGTCACTTTTATGTACCTCGTTGTCGAGGGCATAACCCTGCCACCACTCCTTCAGTTGGGTCTTAAACCCTCCCATAGATGACAGATGTGAGGGGAACCTCCATATTATATCCGTGCCACGTGGGAAAGCGTCTAAGATATCCACACGAACAGGACTGTGATCAGAGATGACCAGATCACCAATTTCAGCCCCCTCAATCAGGCGCAGTAGATCGCTGCTTACCAGGAACAGGTCAATCCGCGACCATGAGGAGTGAGGGTGTGAAAAATGGGTAAATTCGGTGTCTTGGGGATGTAAAATCCTCCACACATCTGCCATATGCGTAGTAGTTAGCATATCTGACAACGGCCCCTGTCCCCGGTGTGCCAGTCCCTGTGTTTGTTCCCCAGCTGTCATCCGCTGTCTATCAATGACATCTGAGACCACTTCGTTAAAGTCTCCCCCCACCATGATAAGCCGTTCCCTGTCCTGTAGGATGACGTCTCGCAAGCCGTGGAAGAAGGCGGTGCGTGTGGTGTTGGGAGCGTAAATGCTATATATACTGATCTGCCGATCTCCCAATCGGAGTACCACGTGCAACTGCCTTCCATCCTGATCTCTAGTTACAGACACCAAAGTATGTGCAAGGTGTTTGTTGAGGAGAATCATTACCCCCGCTTTCCCGGCTCGCGCACCCGAAGCCCAAGCCTCCCCCACCCACAGCTTCTGCATACATGTCACTTCATCATTCCTCAAATGCGTCTCCTGTAAGAGTGCAATATCGGTTTTCAGCCTTTTCAGGTGCCGAAGAACCATATACCTCTTATGCGGTGATCGTAAGCCCTTGGTATTCCACGTCACAATTCGTACCATTGTGTCTTAAATGTATGTGTAAAAGACGTGATGGGCGTCTTCCTCCCCACAATTTTCCATTGAATTAATTCCTTATCAAAGGGGGTCACCATCCCTGTAGACAGCAGAGGAGGACTAGACAGACGCGGGCAGTTTAGGGAAGATATGGCAATGGCTAAAACATACAATACAACAAAGAATAACATGAACCCCGAAAATAACATCCCCCCGGTCCCTCTCTTGAGGGTGAATGTCTTATCTTCTTCCACCTCCATCAATCCCAGCCAAGTATAGACTTCCTTTTTTCTAATCCCAAATCGAAATCTCCTTACCCAGGCCTGTGCAATGCGTAAAAGTGTAGCAACGTAGACCCCGACCCCGAGCCGGGCCAAGGCGACCCTCGCACAGTTATGAGCCACTGACTAAAGTCTATAACCCACCCCTCACCTCCCATGTCTTCACAGCTGATACATTTGAGACATCTCACGTGAGCGGCGATCTATCGGCCAGAATCGCAAAGCCTCTCCCCTGCCCCCCTCCCCCCCCCACCCAAGTGCTGTGAAAACTGCAGCCTCAGTCAAACATGTCACCTTTTAGCCCTTCAGGTGAAGTTCGGTAAGCAACCTCGTTCATAAGCCTCCAATGCCACATTTCGCTTCCCGATCCACCTAACGCAGTCAAAAAGGAGGGAGAACGAACAGAAGTAAAAAGGGGGGGGCAGGGGAGGAAAGGGGGAGAGAGAAGAAGGAGCAAAGAAAAAAGAGAAGGAGGAGAGTACGGGAAAAAGACAAAGACAAGGTATCGTTTATCAGCAAACTTAAGGGTAGAGTTCAGACTTTAGATTCCCGTCCCCTTCTCGTGATCCCTAGGATAAAGAGTCCAAAAATAAAAGGCAAGGAGCAGTCTAGTCTCTCAGCGTCTCTTCCCCCTGGTAGCAGTATGAGACGAGTTGAGCCGTCCAGACGCTCCATATTTATCCGTTCGGGTCCTCCTGCTGCGTTGAGAAAGCGACCAGTTGGAGCCAGAGACAGCTCTTCTCGATTCTTCCTCTTCCTCTTCTTGACCATTCATCAGGATCGCCACTTTATTGGCATATGTCGGCCGTTTCGCAGCCGGTTGTGGAAGGGACGGGGATGTGGAGCCCCTATTTGGAGGTGTCTCTCGTGTATGATCCGAAGAGTTAGAGCCCTGTTGCAGGAACCGAAGCGCCTCCTTGCTGTTAATAAAAGATTGCATATTGCCTTTAGAGTCCCGGAACCGCAAGGTAGCAGGGAAAGCTAATTGAAACCTTACGTTTTGTTTAAACAACAAGGAGCACACCGGGCTAAATAGTTTACGTTTTCGCGCCACTGCAGCAGAATAGTCCTCATAAATGCGCACCTTATGGCCCTGTATGGTGAGCGGTTGGCGGCTCATCTTATACTCTCGTAGCAGCATCACCTTATCTTTATAGTCAAGAAAGCGTGCAATGACCTGTCGAGGACTGGCTGACGCCTCCCTGGGGGGCCCACTCTGTGTGCCCGTTCCACTCTACAGGGGTTGCGGAATCCCAATGCCTTGGGAAGTGTCTCTTCCCACACAGTATCTAGCTGTCCCCCTGTAAAAGTTTCAGGGAGACCGACCATACGTAAATTATTGCGCCTTGAACGATTTTCAAGGTCATCGACCTTCTCATCATTGTATGCAGTTTGTTTCTGCAGGGTTGCCACATGTCTCTCTAGCGCCAAAATCCTGTCCTCTCGCTTCCATCAGCCTCTTTTCTGTCTCCAGCAGCCTCTCACCCTGCTGAGATGTTACATGTTGCAGGCCCAGGATCGCCTCCCCAATAGCCTCTTTTATGATACTCTTCAGATCTGCCGTAATATATGGGGCAACCTCTCTGGCCAGGGCTCTCACATCTATGGCGTCCTGTATAGGTGAGAATCCCGCCACATGGGATCTCTTCATCACCTCTGCATCTCCTTCCACAGTTATATCGCCGCTGTCACATACCTCCATTATAACGGGATCGTTCCCCGCCTGTATGCTCTGGGGCATCTGTCTGCCTCTCTCGTGGTTCGCCCCCTCCAGCGCTTGGCTCCGATGCCGGGAGCTGCTTCTGCTGCGGGCTTGCTTGTCTCCACCAAGATGCGAGTTCTCTGCCTCAGAGCCTCCTCTGTGGGGCCCGCCAGTCTCCGCCATCTTACTAGCGCCTGCCGCCTGTCCGGCCCGTTCTATCCCGGCGTTCTCCTGCTCGGAGCTCCGGAGTAGGTAGCGATCCAGGGTCCTGGTGCCTCGGGGGGTCGCCGCCAGTGTGTTCGGGGGGCAGATGGCCCGGCTGTCGGGTGGATTAGAGCGGATTGTCGTCCGGGTCTCGGGAGCGTCCTCAACACGCGGCCATCAGGATCAGCGCAGGAACCGGAAGTCTTGTTTTATTTCTAATAAAATATTTTTTCTGTGTGTTGTGTTTTTTTTTACAAAATTCACTATAAATTAATGGCGGTCATGTCTAATATTGGCGTGACCCCATGAATTTCAGGCTTAGGGTCAGTTGATAACACAAAGCTGGCCCTAACCCCTTACCGAGTGAGCCACTGCACCAGGACCTTGGATGAGTTGGATACAGCGCCAGAGGATGGCGCTTCAATGAAAGTGCCATCTTCTGGGGTGGCTGTGGGCTGCAATTCGCAGTGGGGGGGGGGGGGGCAGAAAGCTTGGCCCTCCCTACACTGCGGATTCCAGCCCCCAGCTGCCTAGTTGTAGCTGGCTGGACATAGAAATAGCGTGAATACCCACACATTTTTTTTTTATTTTTATTTCATGAAATTCATGAAATAATAAAAAAAAAGGGCCTCCTTCTATTTCTGTTTCCAGGCAGGTACAAATAGGCACCTGGGAGGTTGGAGGCAGCCCGTTCCTTCCTGCTGTACCCGGCTGGACAAAAAAATAATACGGCGAAGCGCATGTCAAATTTTTTTGGAAAAGTTAATTAAAAAAATTCATTTAGGGACTGCATCTTAAAGGGAACCAACCACCCCAAATGACCCCCCCGGACTGTTAATATGTGTCCCTACACCCAGCACACACATTTGGGGCAATCGTTTTTGCTAAAAAAAACTGTTTAGTAGAAGCTAAGATATAGCTTTATGAAGTTTAATAAATCATGACGCGATCTAGCCCCGCCCCCTTCATGACGCGGCCAGGCTCTTAGGTGCAGAGATGGGCGTGCATAATTTATCAGGCAGCAGCAAACAGGCAGGCCATTTTCGGCTTGCACAGAAGGGCTTTACTGAAGGGAGGAGGGGAGAGGAGGCTGACAGGCACGGAGTACAAAGCTAGGTAACACCCATTCGTCTTGATATATTAAACTTCATAAAGCTATATCTTAGCTTCTACTAAACAGTTTTTTTTAGCAAAAACGATTGCCCCAAATGTGTGTGCTGGGTGTAGGGACACATTAACAGTCCGGGGGGGTCATTTGGGGTGGTTGGTTCCCTTTAATTAACCCTTCGAGGCTGGAGCGCTGCGGCATTGTAAGGGGGGTTAACTCAGGTCACCGAGGATAGCTCAGGTCATGCCACCTGAGCTGTCCTCAGGTGACTTGAGTTAACCCCCCTTACAATGCCGCTGTGCTATGGCCTCGAGGGGTTAATAAAGATGCAGTCCCTAAATGTAATTTTTTATTATTTTATGAATTTTTCCCAAAAATATTGACGTGTGCTTCACTGTATTTTTGTGTCCAGCCAGATACAGCAGGCAGGTACGGGCTGCCCCCAACCCCCAGGTGCCTATTTGTACCTGCCTGGAAACAGCAGAAACAGAAATAGAAGGAAGCCCTTTATTTTTATTATTTCATGAAATAATAAATAAAAAAAGAGTGGGGTTTCGCGCTATTTCTATGTCCAGCCATTTACAGCTAGGCAGCTGGGGGCTGGAATCCGCAGCGCAGGGAGGCCCAAGCTTTCTGGGCACCTCCCGCTGCAAATTGCAGCCCACTACCACCCCAGAAGATGGCGCGTTCAATAAAGCACCATCCTCTGGCGCTGTATCCAGCTCATCCACAACCCTGGTGAGGTGGCTCACTGGGTAATAAAGGGCTTAGGGCCAGCTCTGTGTTATCAGCTGGCCCTAAGTCCGAAATTTATGGGGTCACGCCAATATTAAACATGACCACTATGAATTTCTAGTGAATTTTTAAAAAAAAAACACAACACATAGAAAAAATATTTTATTAGAAATAAAACAAAAAGACACTTAGACTCCATTTTTTATTAAAAAATCCTCTTCCGTATGACGTAGTCCCAAAACGCAATTTCAGCACTGCTACACACACGTCTATGCAAGAGTGATAGCAGGCTGACAACTATGACAGTCAGGGTTCACCCCAGGTCATAGCACAGGCTATGACAGCCGTGAACCCTGCTGTCACAGCCGAACTATGCCGCCAGCCGCCGGAGATTGCCAAGCGCCAGAAGAGCAGTGAATAAACTGGAAGTCATGATGCATCAGGGAGCGTGGACCACAGAACACAGCAGGAAAGCCGGCGGGGCAGTCTTCTTACTGCTGCCGGCTTCCCCATTCTGCTCCTTCGCTCCCTCCTCCCCGCTCCCTAGAGCCGCTCCCCTAACTTAGGATCAGGTGGGGAGGTGGTGGGGGGGGGCAAAGAGGGGGCATCAGGGAGCAGGGAGCGCAGAACACAGAAAGAAAGCCAGCGGGGCAGTCTTTTCACAACCGCCAGCTTCCCCGCCCTGCTCCTTCGCTCGCCGCTATCCCCCCGCCACCTCTGCATCCAATCCTAACTTAGAACCGGGTGGGGGGGAGCAGCTCCAGGGAGCAGGGAGGGGGGCATCAGGGAGCGGGGAGCGGGGCACAGACCAGGAAAGCCGGCGGTGAAGTCCTCCGCCTGTGTTTTCCGCTCCCTGCTCCGGGTGCTGCACTCCCCCCTGTAGGGGGTCTCTTGCCCGGTACTAATGTTAAAACACTTTTTAAATTAATTTTCAATGGTGTTCGACATGTTTGACGGTGTTTGATGAACAGTCGACGAGCACACATCAAATTTGACGAATCGAATTCGAACACCGGGGTGGTGGCTCATCTCTAGAAGGGATAAGAGGGGAGTAGAGAACAATATCTTGAAAGGATTACAGGTTGTGTGAAGGTAAGTATTGATAGACCATGTCGCAGATGTGTGGAGGAGACAAAGTGTTGATGGCTTTGTATGTCATAGTTAGGGTTTTGAACCAAGGCCTGTGAGAAATGGGGAAACAGTGAAGGGCTTGGCAGAGAGAAGAGACTGGAGAATAATGGGGAGACAGGTAGATTACCAGGCAAGCAGAATTTAGGATAGATTGAAGGGGTGCAGGAGTGTTAGAGGGAAGGCCAGTGAGCAGGGGGTTGAAATAGACGAGGTGGGAGATGATGATGGTATGCACAAAGGTTTCTGCAATTTCTTGGTCAAGGAATGTACGGATCCGGAAAATATTTTTGAGTTGGAGTTGGCAAGATTTGGCAAGGCCTTGGATATTACTATTATTATTTATTTATAGAGCTTTATTGATTCCATGGTGCTGTACATGAAAAAGGATTACATACAAACAAGTTAAAAATACAGCAAACAAGCTAGCAGTGACAGACTAATACAGAGGAGAGAGAGGACCCTGCCCTTGCAGGCTTACATTCTACAAGGCAATGGGGAGGAGACAGTAGGTTGGGACTGCTCGAGTGGTGGTGGATCGCCCGGTCCACTGGTGGTGGAGCCCCAGGTTCAGTGGTAGTGAGGTGGCACTGTGGTTATTTCAGGAGGTAGGTTGTTCTGAAGAGATGGGTTTTCATGTGCCACTTGAAGGTTCTGAGTGTAGGCGACAGTCGGACGTTTTGGGGTGCAAAATTCCAGACAATGGGAGATGCTCGGGCGAAGTCTTGCAGGCGGTTAGATGAGAAATGTACACGTGAGGAGGAAAGGAGGAGGTCTTGGGAGGATCGAAGATCCTTGCAGGTGGTTAGATGAGGAACGTACAAGTGAGAAGGAAAGAAGGAGGTCTTGAGAGGATAATATATTGCTAGTTGGATGATATTGTGAGATTAGTTCAGAGATATATAAGGGGGACAGATTGTGGACAGCTTTGTAAGACAATGTTAGTAGTTTGAATTGGATACGCTGGGGAATTGGGAGCCAGTGGAAGGATTAGCAGAGGGGAGAAGAAGAGAAATAGTGAGGAGAGAAGTGGATTAGTCTTGCAGCGGAGTTTAAGACAGATTGGAGAGGTGTAAGAGCGTTAGCAGGGGGACCACTGATGAGGAGGTTACAGTAGTCGAGACGGGAGATTATAAGGGCATGCACTAGTAGGTTAGTAGATTGAGGGTTGAGGATGGGGCAGATTCTGGAAATATTTTTGAGTTGGAGGTGGCAGGATGTGGCAAGGGTTGGGATGTGCGGTTTGAAGGACAGGGCAGAGTCAAGGGTTACTCTGAGGCAGCAGACTTCAGGTACAGGGCAAAGTGTGATGTCATTTATTGTGATAGATAGATCTTGTAAGGGACAGGGGCGGACTGGCCCAGGAGACAGGGAGGCATTTGCCCCCCAGGCCGGTGGTTTAGTCCCACTTTAGGGCCGCCCCCCAGTGACTGCACACTCACTTTACTGATAGCGGGACCCGGGATGCAGCAGGCGGACGTCAGCGCTGAGACTGACATTGACCAGGGACTGGAGCGGCGGCAGCAGCCATCTGGCAGAGGTGAGTGTGAAACAGGAGCGCCAGCACCCCCCCCCCCCGGTCCTCAGTTGGCCCGTGGCTTTTAAAAGCGGACTGCCCCCCCAGGGCAAGATCTGCCAGCCAGCCCCTGGTAAGGGAGGTGTGTGAGATGGAGGAAAGGTGATGTGTTCTGTTTTGTGTACATTGAGTTTGACGAAGCGAGAGGAAAAGAAGGAGGATATGGCTGTTACATACTCTGGGATTCTGGACAGCAGAGAGGTGATATCTGGGCCAGAGATATAGATCTGAGTGTCATCAGCATACAGGTGATACTGGGAGCCATGAGACTTTGAGTTGTCCCAGACCAAGGGTGTAAATCGAAGAAAGGAGGGGCCCCAGGACAGATCCTTGAGGGACCTCAATAGAGAGCGGATGAGGCGAGGAGGTCATGTGGGAGTGGGAGACACTAAATGTGTGGTTGGAAAGGTAGGAGGAGATCCAGGAGAGGGCAAGGTCAGTGATACCAATGGAAGAGAGGATCTGTAATAGGAGACAAGGGTCGACGGTGTCAAAGGAGGATGGAAAAATGTCTGTTAGCTTTGGCCGTAAGTCGTTCGTAATTTTGATCAGGGCAGTTTCAGTGGAGTGGTAGGGGCAGAAGCCGGATTGAAGGATGTCAAAGAGAGAGTTAGATGAGAGGTGGGCTGAGAGTACAATGTGGACATGCTTTTCGAGTTTGGAGGTGAACGGGAGCAGGGATATGAGCCCGTAGCTGAATGTAGAGGTGGGTCGTTGGATGGTTTCTTTTAAGATAGGTGTAATTGTTGCATGCTTGAAAGTAGAAGGAAAGGTACCAGAAGTTAGTCATAGGTTGAAAATATGGGTTAGGGCTGGGATAAGTGTGGTGGTGAGGTTGGGGCGGAAGTGGAATGGGATGGGGTCCAGTGCACAAGTGATGAGGTGCGATCTGGAGAGGAGGTGTGCAAGTTCTCCTTCAGTGATGGAGGGCAGGAGGGTTAGTGGGAGACGGGAGTGGTCTGGTATACATGGGAGTTGTGGTGGTTGGGCAGCCAAGACTTGTCTGATCTGATCAATCTTGCTAGTGAAGTGTGCTGCAAAGTGTTCTGCAGAGATATAAGAAGTAGGATTTGGCAGTGGGGGCAGACGAGGGAGTTAAATGTGTTGAATAACTGCCTGGGGTTGTGGGCAAAGACAATATGAGGGTAATGAAGTAATCCTATTTAGTTGTGGTGAGTGCTGACTTGAATTTGTGAAGTGCTTGATTTAATTCGGTGTAGTCTTCTTGTGACTGTGTTTTCGTCCAGCACCGCTCAGCAACCCTAGATGCCCGCCACAGTGTTGTCTGTTGATTTGTCATGTTCTGCCATGAGTGAGAGGGGCAACTGCATCAATAGATGATGTAAGTGTAGAGTTGTAGAAAGCTGTGGCTTAATCTGTGTCGTGGAGTGAGGATATGGATGATAGCGGTAGAATAGCGTTGGAGAGTGTGTGAGCGTCAAGATTTGTGAGGGTTCTACGACGGTGAGAGAGTTGGTGGACATGAGTGGCTGGTGAGGAGGACAAGGATGAGAAATTGAGTAGATGGTTGTCAGAGAGTTGGAGAGGGGAGTTTGTGGGTTTAGTTAGGAAGCAGAGGTGGGTGAGGATGAGGTCTAGTGTATGTCCATCTATGTGGGTAGTTGTGGAGAACCATTGAGTGAGGCCAAATGATGAGGCAAGTGACAGATGTTTGAATGGCTGCTGACTGGTGGGTGTCAATGGGGATGTTGAAAAAGAGGATAAACAGAGGGGATGCTCATAGAGTTATACCTGGTGGTTTAGTGGGGTTTCAATTAGAGCGGGGATCCACTCACCTATACAGGTTGTGCACCCTTGCTCAACCTCGGGAGAAACCTGTGGTTAGTGAGGAGCCATCCGTCGGGCGTGGATTCCAAACTGTCATGTGACTGGATACGCATCACCAAAGGTCCTGCAGGTCTCCTAGTATTGATGCCTAAGCTGCTTCATCCGCAGTCCTCAGAGAGGGTTAGTGATAAATGAAGAGAAAAGTGTGGTCAGGCGGAGTGCTGGGCATACAGAAAAGGGCAAAAGGTTAATGTAAATATACAGACCTTTATTTTGAATGCTACACACACACAACACGTTTTGGCGGCTGAGTACTGCCTTCATCAGGTGAATGAAGTGGAGTTTATTACAGATGGAACTGGCATTCCAGAGCGCTGCAGATTAAGGGGGGAGGAATATTGAGGGGGGGGGGGGGTCGGGAGAATTGGTTTTATATTTAATAATAATAATCTTTATTTATATAGCGCCAACATATTCCACAGCGCTTCACAATTCAGAGGTTCATATTCAAACAATCATAAAAAACTGTTATCAGAAAATACAATACAATACAATACAAAATACAATACAAAGCATAATACAATAGTTGAATCAGAATATTGACACCCCTGCTCGTAAGAGCTTACAATCTAACAATGAGGTGGGGGTGACATAAAGAACAGGTGCTTATTTACAATAGTCACCTTGAGGAGATAGGAGCAGCTTAAGTGGCCACCAATCATTATTTGTGATGCATTTGAGACTGGTGGGGCGGATAGGCTATGTCTAAATGACTTTGACTAGGGATTATTATAGGCCGCCCTAACAAGATGCGTTTTAAGGATCGCCTGAAACTATGTAAGTTGTGGATAGACCTAATTTCTTGGGGTAGAGCATTCTAGAGAATTGGCGCCGTTTGGGAGAAGTCATGGAGCCGGGAGTGGACTGGAGAGGGGAGAGTCTAGTGTGATGGAGTTCAATTAAAAGAGAATTACAATAGTCAAGGTGGGAGTGAATCAGGGCCACAGTGAGGGATTTTGTGGTTTCCAAGGTGAGAAAGGGGCGAATTCTAGAGATGTTCTTTAGCTGCAAGCGGCAAGAGCGGGTGAGAGATTGTATATATGCGGTGAAGGAAAGATCATAGTCAAACATAACACCCAGACAGCGAGCCTGCTGCCCAGACGTTATCGTGGTGCCGCTCACTGAGAGAGAGATGTCAGATT
>JARQOC010000001.1:334557848-334659431 GCA_033576535.1 Allobates femoralis | reverse complement strand
AAATAACCCTTGACCTTTCAACTCCTCCCTCCCCAACTTTATTGTAGCTGCTCTGTACCCCACCTGTTTCTGTGGTTGGCCATTAGCTGCAATTATATAAAAATTGGGGTTTGGGGGTTCAAGATCATCATCAGACCAATACTGCTTATAAAGGATATGCGGGATCGTAGTAACCTGCGACCCGGTGTCCAGTAGGGCTGACATGGGAATTCCTTCTAGTGTAATGTTGAGGTACAGACGGCCTCCCACGTACCGCTTACACCATTCTTTTGGGCCCAGTTGCTCTACTCCTGGGAGTTGGCCCTCGGACCCAGGAATCTCGTGTTTAAAGGGCATCCTCTTGCAAAGTGTCCTGGTTTGTTGCATTGCAGGCAGATGGGTTGTCCTGAAGAATCTGTGTAATCCCAGGCTCTGCGTTGGAATGGTGCGTTGGTCCCCTGCGCGGGCGACCTGGTTCTGCGTTGGAATGGTGCGTTGGTCCCTGCGCGGGCGACAAGGGTCTACGTTGTAATGGTGCGTTGGTCCCCTGCGCGGGCGACTTGGCTTTCCTTTGCATCCATGGGACATCCTCAGGGCTATCAGCTAGTTGAATTTTGCTTGGTGGTGGTGCCCCAGGCATATTTTGCAAGAGCTTTAGTACGTAGTCCATGTTTTTAGTTAACTGCAGCACCTTGTTTTGCATGTTATCATTTGCTACAGCTTGACTCTCTGCTTTTGCAGGTTCTGCAGAAATAGGTTTAAAGTCTATGGAAGAAGCATTAGCCTGCCAGGATTGGTTGGCAGGTTCTGCAGGTGCTGGATCTCTTAGCACAGTTATAGCACGATCTTTTAAGTCACTAAAACTCACTGTTGGGTGATCCAATACCCACATATGCACTTGTTGGCGGT
This sequence comes from Allobates femoralis, assembly GCA_033576535.1. Lineage (NCBI taxonomy): Eukaryota > Metazoa > Chordata > Amphibia > Anura > Aromobatidae > Allobates > Allobates femoralis. The sequence continues at coordinate 334,658,543 of JARQOC010000001.1, read as the reverse complement.
GATAGTCTGATCTTAATCCTTCTGTAAACAGCTCAGCAAGCATTTTATCCTCTTCCAGTACACTTGCCGGGTCTACCTGTTTCAAGGACCGGAGTGCCCCTTGTAAACGGAGGGCATAGTCTCTGATGGTATCCTGCGGTCTCTGCTTACACTGATAAAACAGCATCCTCAATTCAGACTGTGTGCGCTTCTCAAACACCAATTTTAGCTTATCAAACACTTTGGCAGCAGAGTCCCTGTCAGCATTTCTCCAGGACTCAGCCTCCAGCTCCGCTGCGCCTATTAATTGTCCCAGCACAACGGTAGCCTGTTGCTTCTGTGTCATAGCATACATGTCCAGCATTGCACACATCTTATGCTTAAATGTTGCTAACGTACCAGGTTTACCTTCATATGTTGGTAACCACTTGGCACCCGGTACATAAGGCATGGTTATAGGCATTATTTGGGCTGCTGCTTCAGGTACTGCGTTCTTGCCATTTCCCCTGTCAGGGACCCGCACATCATCCGTGTCACTCATGGTGAGGCCCCCGTAGTTAATGGCTGCCAACCTGTAAGATGAAAACTGGTTTCTTTAGCCGTTAGCGGCTCTGCAGCTGGAGCGGGCACCTCAGATCTCTCTCTCTAGCAGGGAGCTGCGCTTTCCTCAGTCTCTCCGGCAGAGTGGAAGGGGGCGGGGCTTATCTTCCCGCACTTTTTCCTGCTGTGACGCAGCTGTAATTTCTGAGGCGGTGTAATGGCGGCCGCACCAACAGTCAATTAATAAAGTCTTAAGGCGCACTTCACCTGGTAGATACCAGGCTGGTTCGTCCTGTTCGTGACGCCAGCAAATGATGTGGCCAGGGCTGTGGGGGGGTACTCGGTCACCGGGTCTGCTGAGTAGGGAGTCACAGGTGGACGATATCCCGGTGCTGTGCCCTGGGGATCATTTGAAGGGGGGGGGTGTGAGGGAATTATTTACAGGGGGACGTGACGCCACCTGTAGGGTCCGGTAAGGTGGTACAGGCGCTGCCAGCCGGCCGCTGAGGTGATGGAGGGGGCAGCAAAGTGTGGTACAGCTCCCCACAGGGGGAGCTTTACCTCAGGGCAGCAATAAAGGAAGATGGTGAGGGAGAGCAATGAAGGAGGAAGATGGTGGGTTATAGCCGATGAACAGTCACACATACACACAGGGATAGTTGTTCCGGTACCTTTTTACTGGTAGTCACAAAACAGGTACAGTCCAGAGTAATAACCAGGTCCCTGGTGCAATTTAGGATTAACTCCTTAGAAACATATGAGGCCTCCTTTATCTCTATTCTTTCTCTTGAGGGATGAGTCTTGCCTGAGTTTGAGCTCTCCAATTCTCTATTGTCTAAAACTAACAATCAGGCCCTTCTGCGGGAACCCGGTTTATCCTGTGGCCCCTGGTCCTCTGTTTGGTTAGTTTTTAATATCTCCAATATCTTCCTTCAGGGCTAAACTTCTCCTGAAATTGCTGGGCTTTTACTGTGGCTATACAAGCCCACAGCATCGGACTCCAGTGTCCGTTTGTCCTCAAGGGGGAATATCTTTTAGTCCCTCTTCTTATTCCCTACCTCTTCTCCTTGCCTCCGGCCCCTTCCCTGGGGTGTGAACAGCTGACAAAATGGTCCCTTCTGGTCCTGGCATCTGTCTTTTCCGGAGACCAGCAGCTCAGCCTCCTCCTCTTTCCTCTCCTCACACGAACTAACTGCCTAGCAACTGTCTCCTAGGACCAACTGTCTCCTCCTCTCAGCCTGGATCTCATTAAAGGGGAACTGACTTAATGCAGCCTTTAGAGCTCCCCCTTCAGGTCTGGAGTGGAAGGTGTTGTGTGCTGAACAAACCAAGGTGTCAATCCTTCCTTGCACCAGTGTAACCTGTGGCAATCCCCCGCAGGGGTGCCACACATCCACAAAAAGAGTAACCATGTCAAATCTTTGGCCATTTTTCAGCATGCTTTTCCCATAGTTCACATTATAAAATGGGCTCAGGAAAAGCGCAGCCGAAAATGTGCAGTGTGTGAATGCAGTTGCACTTTTTGCCCATAGTTCGGTACAGGTCCAGAACTTTACAGTTCAGGTTTGCCCATTCCTACCGACAAACCACTCACATTACAGCAGTGTTGCAGTGACATCAGGTTTCATGGGGGTACGGCTGATGTCACCGCTTTCACTGCCAACAAACGCTCACTTTTCTCCAGTGTTGCAGCGACATCAGTTGAGGTTACCCGGGGGCACAGGTGATTGGCCGCAGCTGTGCACTCAGGTGAAACCTTTGAAAATCTAATAGCGAAATCTAACAGCAGCTCTGGGTCTAGCCGGTTTGACATACATACCTTGCCTTAATTTGGTGGTGCAAACCTTCCTAAAAAACTACCCAGATATGTCCAACTTGCTGGTGAATGTGCGGACAGTGTGTGCTTCCTTTTGTCGTTCTCCCCCTGTAGCTGCCCACCTGTCTGCGCTGCATCATTCCTTCCAACTTCCTGCTCACTATCTGATATGTGACGTACCAACAAGATGGAACTCCACTTAGTATATGCTGGAGAGACTGTGTGAGCAGCAGCAGGCAATAGTTGAGCTTCAAATGCATCACGCACGGCAGAATCGCTCTGCGGAACAATCCCACTTCACAACCAATGAGTTGGCCTCCATGCACAACTTGTGTACTGTGTTGCACTGCTTTGAAGACGCCACCAACATGATCAGCGCAGATGATGCCACAATCAGTATCTCTATCCCAATTTTATGCCTGCTGCAAGAAACTATGGAGTCCATGATGCATGAGGGGGAAGAGCAGGAGGAGAAAATAGCATTAACACCAACATCAGGCCGGTAAGGTGGGAGAGTTTTGGAGGATGAAGATGATTATGATGAAGAGAACGAAGACAAACAGTCTTCACAGCAGGGTGGTACTCTAAGCAGGTCACGGCCATCATTAGATCGTGGCTGGGGAGATACAGAAGACATAGACATTACACCTCCCACTGAGCACAGCTTGTTGACTCTGGGCAGTCTGGCACACATGAGCCAAATCATGCTGCTGTGCCTGAAGAATGACTGCCGAGTTGCCAGGATTCTAAACAATAATGATTATGGGCTGGCCACCCTGCTGGATGCCCGCTACAAGGACAACGTAGCATCATTAATTCTATCCGTGGGACAGGACAGCACATTGCATGAATACAACATTGCATTGGTGCAAGCACTAAGTACAGCATTTCCACCTGACACTGAGGAGTCATTGGATGAATGAGGAAGAGAAGCAAGGCACCAATGCAGCTTGGGAACCCGTACGACGTCTCCTGGCAGTGGTGGCCCGACCAAACTTTGGTAAAAGTTCAATACTTGGCAAAAGACCCCAAAATTTCGGGCACCAACATGTAGTACAGCATCAATCAGCAGGGAGCAACATTTTCAGAACATGGTGCAAGACTACATGTCCACGGATCTTGAGTTGCAATCTAATGGGTCTGCCCCCTTTAATTTCTCGGTCTCAAAAATGGATACCTGGCCCGAGCTTACCCTATATGCCTTGGAGGTGCTGGCCTGCCCTCCAGCATATGTTATATCCAAACATGTGTTCAACATGGCAGGAGGAGTTATAACAGGCAAATGCATACGTCTGTCCACAGCCACCATGGGAACACTATCAATACAAGAAAAGGGAAAGAGAAGCCAATAGGGTCTTATCATTGGTAAAAAGGTGGTCTAAATTTAACTAGTCACTCACCTAGAGGGGTTATGTAGCCCATAACCAGTGTCAGGACAAAAAGGTGATAGCTGCTGCAAAGATCCACACCACAATGGTTAACGTAGTTCAAAATTGCAGAGGCTGGACGGTGTATACGGACCTGCGCTGCATAGTCTAGAAAGATCAGAGGGTGTTCATCATTATAGTGTTTATATCCGACGCGTTTTGGAGTTTGCTTCAACTCCTTCCTCAGGGAATTAAGCATGGGAACACTGACTTTCCTTAAAATGAACCAGATGTGGATCGCACAGGACCTTTCGCTACCTTTGACTGACTAGGGAACTATAGCAGCTACACATAGCCATATTTAGACTTAGGTTCATATTAGGCTAGGACCACACTTAAGAGGTCATCCACGTTAGCCGGATCACGTTACAACAGAGCCCAGCCTACGGTAACGCTGACCGCTAACGTCGGGTACTGCCTAAGAACGCTGGTCCATAGAAACTGTCTGTTTACCATGGATCAACAAAACAAAGTATTTACTGATCTCAGGGAGACCAGTTCAAGAAAACACTGCGGGCAGCCGGCTAAAGCGCTCAACACAGTGAATTCCTAGGCCCATTGCCCCTGGGAATTTTGAATATGCAAATAGAGTCTGTGGAGCCTCCATTCAAAATTCAAAATTCCCAGGGGGCAATGGGCCTAGGAATTCACTGTGTTGAGCGCTTTAGCCGGCTGCCCGCAGTGTTTTCTTGAACTGGTCTCCCTGACATCAGTAAATACTTTGTTTTGTTGGTCTACTAGGCATTGCTCCCACCTAGCCAGAATCCTACTCCACACTGATGAGGGGCAACACCCCGAAACAGCTGTCTGTGGATGGATACCTGGCCTTAATATTCCCTTGCAATATCTTTAAGCTTGTGAAGAGCTGGATATTGACTCAAAGGGCCACTTAATATGGTGGTTATCATGGCTAGGTCCTTCCCTGGAGGAAGATCTGGCTAGTCCTGTGTTGAGACTCCTAAATGAGGCTCCACAGACTTTATTTGCATGTTTACCATGGATAGAGCTTCACAGGAAGTCCCAGGCAGTGTGCTTATCCAGGACGCACAGGAAAATGTTGTCAGCAACGTTTCCCTGTGCGCGCTGCAAAAGCGCATTGCCTGGGGCTTCCTGTTCTTCTCCAATGAATTTGGCCCCATAAACATTATCTGACACCATTGAAGTCACTAATCTGGAACCATTAAAACATATACTTGAGTTTAATGATGCCAGATTAATGGTGGGTTTACATGGTCAGATATCTGAAATGATATAGTTTGGAATGTCACGTGACTGCGATCGTTTTGACATCGTTAGTGCGATGTCAAACGCAAGGATATCGTTAACGATGTGTAATTTGGCAACGCGCCAGCGTCGCTCATTACAACTTTGTGAACGATTGGATAAAGTGGCAGGAATAGGAGTATTCAGAACGATATCATTAATTTTGGTGTCACACTGAACGATGCTGCACTTTACTGGAGCGTAAATTGGACGACGAACGATAAAAGTGAGGTCCTGAACACACTTTTGAGATGTCCGATCCCTGTCCCTGCACCCTCTCTTATCATTTCTAGCCATCCCTTTTGCAGAAAAAAAATCGATTTTGTAAAGTAGAGAAGAGGTTATATTTACCTCCGTCCTGTGTGAGTTCTCTGTTTCTGAATTAGTCTCAAAGGCCTGTCTGCTGCTCCCTTGTAATTATGCACACCCCTCTCAGCTTGCTAAGACCCTGGCCGCGTCATGAAAGGGGCGGGGCTAAATCGTGGCATGTCGGTAGCCACGCCCCCTTTCACGACGTGGCCAGGCTCTTAGCAAGGCAGCAACCTGAGAGGGGCGTGCATAATTACAAGGGAGCAGCAGACAGGCCCGCCTTTGAGACTAATTCAGAAACAGAGAACCCACACAAGACGGAGGTGAATATAAACTTTTCTCTACTTTACAAAATCGATTTTTTTCTGTAAAAGGGATGGCTAAAAATGATAATAGGGGGTGCAGGGACAGGTCTAAAGATGCGGGGGGGTCAGTATGTGGGGTCAGGATCACTTTAACTTTTTAAACGATCGTTGGCTTAAGAGCGGTAATAGTCACTGCTCACCTTGTATAGTTGTGTAACACACCAGTATGAAAAGCATGTAATGGCGGCTGCTGCTAGACCCACACCTCCACGTGCTATGTGGTCAAATTCCAGAAATTTCCAGGAACAATGTGTTGTTGATCCGAGATGCCACAAAAGACTCAAATCTAAATTTCACTCTGTACATTTATTAAGTCCATCCAACGCGTTTCGGAGCCTGCTATGCTCCTTCATCAGGATTTGAATGGGGTTCAACCCCATACACTTTCTGAAGAAGGAGCATCGCAGGCTCCGAAACGCGTTGGATGGACTTAATAAATGTACAGAGTGAAATTTAGATTTGAGTCATTTGTGACAGCGCAGACCTACTGCACATTGTCCCTGGAAATTTCTACATGCCTACGCTTGTCACTCATTCTCCTTTTACTTCTCCTCCTTCTTTTACGTAATGTAGAAAACTGCTGCCACTTTTCCCCATGACTCATCAATCTGTGAATTCAATCTGAGTTTCACCCACCTTTGAAATTTAAGTGAGTGTGAGCCACTTCCTCTTTTTAACTACGGTAATTTTGAAGAGTATGCAAGCTGGCAAAGAACATGTCTCGAGCACCAATGATATGCCATGAAACTGTCTGTACTCTAGATAGATTGTTGGCACTTTTCCTGGTGTCTGGCACTAATATGAGCAGTTTGACAGCTTTTGAACACCTTTGCAGGTGTTTTCTAAGTGTTTCATGTTGCCTGCCATTGATTCCAATGGGGTTTAGGGGTGTTCAACTAACTGTTCGTTGAACAATCTGGTGAACACCCTGCAATTAGGCAAACCAAACTGAACCCAAAAACTAGTGTTTGCTCAGCTCTACTTTTAAACTATTCATTATAACTACTGTAAAATCAATGTGAATGCATGCTATATCCTGCACTATGGATTAAATACATTTTTCATTTGTTAGCCTTATTTTAATGACTGGTAGGGTCAATAAACTACAATTGTTCCAAATTAAATTTATTTCCTTTATTGCATATGAAAGCAATAATCTAAATTACTTACCGGTAATGTGTTTTTCATGAGCCACGACAGCACCACCTGAGAGATAGGACCGCCCATCCAGACAGGAAACCTCTGAGATAAAAAAGGCGGGACCTCTCCTGAACCTCAGTTTCGGTTACAGAGACCGGAGAGGGGAACCCAACAAGCATTAGTACACAACCAAAAGAATTCAACAAATCACACACCCCATTCCAACAGGACCAACACCAACAGGCAATAGGGAGGGATGCGGTGGTGCTGTCGTGGCTCATGAAAAACACATTACCGGTAAGTAATTTAGATTTTTCCCTATCGCCACGACAGCACCACCTGAGAGATTTCAGAGAAAAGAAAAGTAGGGAGGGACCACCGCTAGCAGAACTAGTCTACCAAGGTCACCACCATAGCGGCAGCAAGATCAAGCCTGACATGCTTGAAGAAAAGAGAAGGAGCAGCCCCACAGATCAAGGCCAAGGGGACAACAGCCACCTCCGCCCAGGAAGCAGCTACTGCCCTGGCGGAAGCGCACAAAGGACCCCCCACGGGACCCACACCTGACTGGAAGAAGCAAGAGCGAAGGCCTCCTGCAACCCCCAAGCAAGGGCACCCACAGACACTGCCTCACCCCCAGAGGCCCCTCGAAAGAGAAAACAAGAGGGACAGAGACAGACGCCAGGCCGTGGCCCGACGAAGCAGGCCAACAACTCCCACTAGACCACGAACTCGTGGAGAACCACGGCCATCAGAATTGCAGGAAGACCACAGAAGGAAGGGAGAACAAGCTCCCGCAGTCCGCGGAACATGAGAGCCACCGTGGAAAAAAGGAAGGAACCAGGTAGAGGACGACCCCGTCCAGCCAAACCCGGAGAACCAGGCCCCACCGACAAGGCCAGGAGGACACAAAAAAAGGCTGGCGGACGGCAAGCCACCGCCCAACAGGACCAACTGGCGAGGCAGGACCCTAGACGAAGCCAGGCCGTGGCCACAAGAGAAAAGGCCCAAAGGGAGGCTTGGTCAAGGCATCCAGAACTAAAATGAGATCCCAAGGAGCCACCCTTGGACAGGGACCCATCGAGGGAACAAAAGGCACAGGCCCCCAAGCCGAAAACCAGAGCTCCAGGGAGCGACAAGACCCATCCGCCACCTACTGGAGGAAGTCGGAAATTGCCGACACAGGAGCCCACTGTCGGGACTCGCCCCCGAAGAGGACAGAAAAGGAAAAACCACCCGGCACCAGAAAAAAAACGGTGGCAACCGGCGACCGACCGGACCACAGCCACCAGAGAATCCCCCACGTGACCGGAGCCGCCTGGGCAAGTCCCACGCCGGCAGCCGAAGACCAGCGGAAGGGGGACCGGCCCCCGCAGGAGAGGCTGGAATAGGGGGAGAGTCCAGGGAGCCAGGCCGGACAGGCGACGGAGCCCAAACCAAACTCCTCGGGGACAGAAGGGCACCATCACGATGACCCTCGCCCTGTCCTTCCTGACCCCCCGAAGCACTGCAGGAACCCAACCAAGGGAGGGAAGGGACACAGAAGGCCCCAGGACCAGGGGAACAGGAGAGCGACCCCAGCCCAGGCTGGACTCCGGAAAACAGAGAACAGAATCCACACACCAGACCGTGTGGTCGAGTGGCAAAGAAAAACCATCTCCAGAAGGCCCAACATGGCCACAATCGGAGCGAAAAACAAAAAAAACTCAAATCCAGGCCCCACTGCTCCCATTGGAGCAGCACCCGTCCAGAAAATTGCCACCCCCCCCCCCCCGCACGCGAAGGGCAGAGAGGGAATCAGACAGGCGTTCCAACAGCTGACAACGCCCCGCGCAACTCCCATGAGGGCCTGAGACCGGGTGTCCCCCTGACGGTGCCAGGAAGCCACCAACACACTGTAGCCGAATAGGACACTAAGACGGTGCCTCCGAAGGGAAGTAAGGAACGCAGAACTGCCTTCCAAACAGCCAGGAACTCCCGCATAAGGGAGGACAGCCTGGAGAGGCGAGGAGTCTCAGGCCCCCCCCGAGTGGACAGGACCCGAAGAAGGGCCCCCATCTCCAGGAACAGGCTCTGTGGTAAGCATCGGAGACCGGACCAGCCCACGGGACGCCCCTGGAGAGGCGCCCAGGGAGCAGCCCCCCTCCAGAGAACCTAAAGGCGGAGGGGACAGAACAATCCATGCGTCCAAGGCCACCCCGAACCCGAGCCGACGCTGGGGAACCATCCACAGAAGGGCCCGAGAGCGCCACTGTGCCCAAGGAACAGCGGGGATACAGGACGAGAGGGAGCCCAAGAGGAACACAGCCCTCCAGAAACCCAACTGAGGAGGGCCCCTGTACTGCAGAAAGGGATCACCGAAGATGCAATGGCCTCGAGGTCAGCGGGGAGCTTCCCGACATTATGCCCCTGCGGGGTCGCTGGACTGCGTTCAGTCACGTCACGACCCCCCCGACGGCCAGAAGGAGGCAAAGCAGAGACTGCCCATAATAACCCCAGAACCAGCTGACGCGTGGCGGGGAACAGCCTGGCCGTCCTAGAACAACAATCCAACCCAGCAGACCCAGGGAAGACTACACCAGACGCAGACGGGCACAAACCCCAGGAGTCCCGCACAAGCAGCAAACGTCCCGATATGGAATAATGAAACCCCACGGACGTCAAAAGCGGACACACCACTGCCAGCAGCGCCGTGAAAAGCTGAGGAACCATCGCCAGGCTGACAGGGAGAGCCTGGCACAGCAAGGCAGAGGAAGCCCCCCAAACCGGGCGAACATCAGAACTGCCGGTGGAGACGGGGAACCGGAACATTGTGCGACGCGCCCGGCAGAGCCAGCCCCACCCTGAAACAAGTGGAACCAACCCCAGAAAGCCGTTCCGGGGATGCAGGAGTATAAAAGACTGGAACGAACGAGCTGGCTGTGGCACGAGAAAACAGCGGGGAACAGAACCCCCTGCCGCAGGCGGCTGGAGGAACCGGGGAAACCCCCTTAGTCGCACAAGGGCCCGTACCCTTCTTATCAGAAAAGCGCCTTTCCCTGAACAGCGGACAGACGCAATCACCATGGGCCCCCAGGAGCCGAAGCGAACCCCAGTGTCAACCAGACACTGAGAAGAGCGAGAGCTCCCTCGCAAGCCCCAACCCCGGAGCCGGCCGAGAGAAGGGGTGAAGCCTTCCCCCAACAGGACCAACCCCGACTACATGCTTCCCCCGTTATCCCAAGAACTTTGGGTCCGACTAGGGGACCTTCGGTTAGCAAACCGAGGTACATGAAGGGGAACGGCCCCGGAAGGCGGGAGCCGGAACCCCGGAGGGAAAAGCATCCACATCGGCACAAGCCCGGGCCAGGATATCAGCCAGCGACGTACCAACCGGAAAAGCACCAACACCAGGTAAAGAAAACCCAGAGTGGGCAACACCGGGCCAGACCCCCACCATAAGGTATGATGAGTAGTATAAAAGAAAAAAACGGAGCCTTTGCCGCCAATTCCATGAGGAAGCTGCCAGCAAGGCTGCCGCAGCAAGAGTCAAAGGAAGGAAGACAAGGTCTCCCCGTAGGAAACCCATCCCTCACTTGAGTAAAGTCAATGCAGCTATGGTCTCCCATTGAAATTGCGATAGAATCTCCCACTGAGATTCCTATTGGGTCACCCATAGAGATTCTCATGAGGTCTCCCATTCAGCCCGTGACCAAGGCTCTCACTGCTTAGCTTCAATGGTCTGTCAAGGGCATGCACAATAGGTATGGAATGGATGCTGACATCCACCAACTGCTGCCACCAAGACACGAGGGACCAAAAAAACGCCAGCAGTGGCCCAGGAAGTACGCCAGTAGCCCAAAAGGAAGAGAGCCCTTCCGAACAGGCTTAGTCCAGGAGCTAACATGTTTGCCCGGGCCCTCAGATTTAAGGGAAAAAGTCCGACTCTGCGTGGAAGACAGACCACCGAACCTTAAACCGCCACCGAAGAGGGGCCACGGACACCAACCAAGCAGGCGAACAGACCGCTGTAAGCAAAAAAATCAGAGCCATCATGTGGAACCCCCGGCGTCCCCTCTCTGCCGTCAACAGAGGAGGAGGACGACGAGGATGACGAGGCAGAGGATGAGCAAGACCTGCGGCTCCCCCCTAGTGAAAACCACGAGTGGCACTCAGTACCAGGGAAGAGCCCAAAGCCTTCTGCCGCCCCATCCATCCCGGCTAGCTGCAGGGACGGAAAAAAGCTTCCCACACTAAAGTGCCAAGGCGAGAGGCCGGACTGGAGACAGTGATCTGCACAGTCTCCCCAAAGCAAGGGCCACAGAAATCCGGCAGTACACCCTCTGGAAGAGGAACCCTGCAGAAAGCACATACCTCAGGTGGTGAATTACAGACAGTACAGCCCGAAGGCACTCACCCACCAGGCGCATACCGACTTCCGGGGCATCAGGGTCCCATCATCCTGGATCCCATCACTGAGGACCTGCGGCCGCCACTGCTGAGGCTCCCATGACTGGAGCCGAAAGGAAATGCTGCCACACCGCTGGACGCTGGCTGGCTCTGCCCTCTTTGCTTGCCCCTCACCATCGGGAACCGCTCCAGCGTCTCCGTGCTGCCGAACGCTGGGCGCCGCCATCTTGGCCTGCACAGAGCATGCGCGAAACGTCACTTCCGGTCCGCGCCTGAAACCGGAAGTAGCGGCTCCCGGCGCGAAATTCAAACCTGCCACCGGGAAAAACCGCTCCCAGGCCCATTACAGACCCAGGAACGCTGCGCCCTGCCTGCAAACCATCCTCTTCACCCGGGGCACAGACTGCAGGGCCGCCACCCACCGTGCAGCTGGGACACCCGAGCGGCTACAAGGGCCGAGAACAAGCCGCTGCTGGCCCTCTCCAGACCCCGTGCCCTCCACCACCGCAGGGGATACCCCGTGGAGGAGCTTCTGCACCCAAGTCCGGAGCCACTGCCTAAGTAAGGTCAGCTTCTTCCAGCTACCGGGTCAGGCCAGGACCGCATGAGCTTCAGAGGTCTCCCACCTCCAAGACAGGAAACCTAAACTGAGGTTCAGGAGAGGTCCCGCCTTTTTTATCTCAGAGGTTTCCTGTCTGGATGGGTGGTCCTATCTCTCAGGTGGTGCTGTCGTGGCGATAGGGAAAAAACATGGATATAAAATGCAATTAAATAACAATCATGTTCTAACAGTAATACATACAGTAAAATTGCTTTAACTCAAATGAATCGAGCTGTAAAGCTGAAAGAGTATATCATCAGCCCTCAAAGACCTATAAATAATGAAACTAGAGTTAGTTAACTCAGTAATAAGCACAGCTTGTAAATGGAAGCTTATACCTCACTGTATGAAAGAAAATATGATATTTTATTAATTTAACTAAAAGTGTTTAGATAGTAGTGGTTACAGATTTTACTATTATTATAATTCTTCTTCTTATTATTAAATAATAATAATAATAATAATAATATTATCTTTGTACAAATTAAATTTTGACTTCTTTGCTGTATAAAATTCCTAAAATAAACAGTGAATATGTTGATCATGCACAGTACCCCTCATCATAAACTCTCTTCGACATTAAAATTGAAACACCAAGAAGAAAAAAATATTTATTTATGAAAATCACAGGGTCAGTAGACATGTTATTGTTATGAAAATGATGAAAAAAGGAAACAACATTTTCAAAATATCTTGATTTTTTATTGAATATTACCACCATGTGTCATTAGTACAGTATGTATGTGTCATACAGTCATTTACAAACTTTGGTATGTGATCAATGAGGTTATTAATAGTTATTTAAGGAATATTCTTCCAGACTGAAAGCACTTGCATACAAATTATGAAGATCAAGTTCATTGATATACAAATCTGGAGGCCTCAGTAATATCCTTAAAGAAAACCTGTCACCTGCCTAGTGCTTTCCAAAGTGAAAGTGCCACCTTCAGCAACATATTTGCTACATTCTGTGAAGGTGTGTCCCTGTACCCTGAAAGAAACATTCTCTAAAGTTTCCCGCCCTGTATTTAAATTGATAGTTAAGCGGCCCGCTGGGTTTTATCTTTGCTTGGTTTCATCGCCGCCAGGCCGGTCCTCCCCGCTTCCTCTATGTGTTTGCCACCTCCTCTTCTGTGTGTGACCCCTCCTCTTCGGCGCCTGCACATCCTATGAATTCACGCAGGCGCACAGAGCTGAGTTGGTGTGCGGGGAGCCCGGCTGTCATCAATGTACCTGTGTGAGGTGCAGGCACTAGAGCCCGCCCTGTTCAATGTTATGCGTACAGCACCTCATGCAGGCGCAATAATGACAGCCGTGCTCCCAACATACCGACTCAGCTCTGTGCGCCTGCGTGAATTCAGAGGATTATGTGCTGGCGTCTAAGAGGAGGGGACACACACAGAAGAGGAGGCAGCAGACACATAGCGGGAACAAGGAGGACCGGCCCAGTAGCGATGGAAACAAGCAAAGATAAGACCCATCAGACCGCTTAACCATGTGCTGGATATGACATCGTGGCTGTCATGTGATCCGCGCCATCATCCCCGTATCTATATGCATGCCTGTGTCGCGGCTAAGATATGCCGCCGCCTACTAACAGCACGCATGGGACATCGCTCCTCCTGCAAAAGTCAAAACCACCCACATATATATGGCGCTCATCGGCCCCCCATACAGGTACAGCTTCTTTGAAACCAAGAATAAAGAGGGAGAGACCAGTGTGGGTTCAACACCCTCACCAGGTGCCATATAAGGGGACATAAAGGATGAGCTCAAATGGAAGAGCCATATATAATTTACACAATGTTTATACTAACCTCACTGTTCCAGGCATGCACCATAGCACTAGCTAAGATGAAAAAGTGTATCATCAGTACTGTTCAATGTAGGGAAGAAATGTCATGAAGTTATAAAAAGAGGAAACAAAAACATGAACCACTCTAAGTATACAAATGGGGCGGCAGTCAGTCCCAGACGTGGTTTTTGTCTATTTGATAATTACACTGCCTCATTTCTGGGAATTTGCATGGTTCCATCTGGCAGCAAGGGAACATCGTCCAAATGGGATAAGAAACATGCATATGACAATTGCTCATTTAATCCCCCTGCGGGTCAGGGAATCAAATCTGAAGATGGACTCATCTTTTTTTTGAAGGATTTTACGGTTATGGTCACCTCCTTTAGAAATTCTATTTACCACCTCATTCACTCGAAAGAACAGATTACTTTTGTCACCCCCACGTACCTGATTTATATGTCTGGCTATCGGGGTATCTCAGTGGTTCCAGATGTCACCCAAGTGCTCGCCAATCCTGCGTCTGAACTCCCTCTGAGTTTTTACAATGTAGTCCATTCAACATGAAATTACAAAAATGAGAGGCGCAATCTTGAATAATACCCGGTGGTCTAATGGGGATATATTGTTAGTGGCGGTAATCACCACTCACCTGGACTGGTTGTGCTGTCCGTGCACAACCACGGTGTCAGCGTGTAGCTGCTGATTCCTATGTACCACTCCAAGCGTCGCCGCTCCCAGCCGCCTTCTCAGGTCACGTGTTCCGCCTAGGTCTTCTAACCAGGGATTTCTCTGACATCAGGGCAGGTTCTTTAATTCTCTAACTAAGCTTCCTCACTACTGTGCAGCTCCAGCCAGATCCCATAAGGGATAATGGTAATGAAAGGCTGTAATTCTGGTATTATTTAGGAGCGCTCAGTAAAGAGAAGCAGATACCAATAATTAAAGTATACCTGTTTATTCTGGTTCGTCCACTACGCGCGTTTCAACAGCGGCCTGCTGTCTTCCTCAGGTGAGGGGGCATATGGTAACTCCCACCTCAACCTCAACCTGTTTGTTGATGTAAGTTTGCGATATGTTCGCGTTGGCAAGGTGTCATCCCCCTTCTTTCTTATCTAACATACAAAAAGACCAGCTCCCTAGGGCTACGTTCCGATGTTAAAACACAGCCCTATCTTGCTGATGTTAAGGAAGCTTACAAACTCTTCAAACTTTGCCCTTGGTCCAGACCACAAGACAAATACATTGTCAACGTATCTGGACAAGAGCAAAATGACTGTCCAGGAGTTGATTTAAGCTTTAATCTAGATTTGTGGGGAGATCTCTCAGGAGAACATTTACCACCTCATCAGAAGCATGTCCAGGCATTTTAGGATGATCATACAGGCACGTGGAGGTTACACACACTACTAAGCCTAATTTCCTTGTCTTGAGGTATTTTCACTGAAGATGGATCAGCCTATAATTTGATTTTCCCCTCTGATTTTGAGTAACATTTCAAATCCAGACCTCCATGGAATATTAATTTTTATTTACATTGATCATTTTTATGCTTTACTGTTCTTAAAGCATTTGACTATGTAATGAATAAAGATTGGCAACTGGAATAGTTCATTGTTTTAGATCTAGGATGTGGTATTTAAGTGTCCCCTTTATTATTTTGAGCAGTGTATATCAGGTGTACAAAAGTTAATATTTATGTGGTTCAGGGGCGGAACTACACTGGTGCAGCTGGTGCAGCTGCACCAGGGCCCCGACCGGCTGGGGGCCCCTTCAAGCCTGGAGGGGGGCCCCCAGCCGACCCCCACAAGCCGCCGCCAGAGGAGAGGAGGGTCAGGCAAGGGAAGCAGAGAGCTTCCTGCTTCCCCTGCCTGATCCCGTCCCTCCTCTCCTCTGCTCCTCCGGCTCCTAGAACACTTCCGCGCGGCTCCCAGGTAGGAGAGCATCGCGCCTGCGGCTCCCTGTGGCTCAGTGCGGCTCCCAGCGGCACCCTCCCCCCCCTTTCCGGGCCGCGCCGACGGCCAGCGGAACCCCTCCCCCCCGGGCCGCGCCGACAGCCAGTAGCCCCGCCCCCCGGTCCTCTTCTGCACCAGGGCCTCCGGGGGTGACGGTCCGCCCCTGATGTGGTTATATTGTATGTTTTTGACTACCAGCTTTCGTACAGTAAAAATAATTTGGAGACTTCTTAAGGATGATGGATTACAGTGCCACCTCTGACTTACCAGAGAGGATCCAGGACCTGTGATGATGTCACAGTCATGTGATCTGTCACATCACAGCTCCTGTAGTAAGTGCTGCACATCAGCCAGTGACAAGGCCTGGGGCCGGGGGGGGGGAAGGGTCCGAGAACGGAGATGGGGGGCAGATTGTGCCCCCTCTGCCCTCCCCTCCATGTTCTGTCCCCCCCTCGGCACCCTGCCCCCCCTCTCCATGCCTGGCTGGACATAGAAATTGCGCAGAGCCCCATGCATTTTTTTTTTATTATTTCATAAAATTCATGAAATTATAAAAAAAGGGGGCTCGCCTATATTGTGCGAATTTCATGAAATAATAAAAAAAAAATGTGTGGGGCTCCGCGCAAATTCTATGTCCAGCCAGGCACAGCTAGGCAGCTGGGGGCTGGAATCTGCAGCGCAGGTAGGCCCAAGCTTTCTGGGCACCCCCCGCTGCAAATTGCAGCCCGCAGCCACCCCAGAAGATGGCACGTTCATTGAAGCGCCATCCTCTGGCACTGAACCCTGCTCTTCCAGTGGCCTTGGAGGCGGGTGGCTCACTGGGTAATAAAAGGGTTAGGGCCAGCTTTGTATTATCAGCTGGCCCTAAGCCCCAAATTTATGGCGGTCACGCCAATATTAGACATGACCGCCATGAATTTCCAGTAATCAATATAAAAAAAAAACACAACACAGAGAAAAATAATTTTATTAGAAATAACACAGAAGACAATTAGGGACGTAATCTCAGCTCTGCTACATCCCTGTGCATAGACACACAGGGATGTAGCAGAGCTGAGACCTGACTAAACAGTCAGGGTTCAGCTCAGGTCATTATGACCTGAGATGAACCCTGCTGTCAGCCAGACTCGCTCTGCCTACGGAGAGTCTCGAGTGGTGACGGAAGTTAATTTATTCACTGCTTCTGTCACCGTTCGGGAATCTCCAGAAACAGAAGCAGAGAGACTCGGGGAGCGAGCAGTCTGCTCACTCTCACACCCCCAGTCTGCTTGCTCTCACACCCTCATGCTCGCTCTGCCTGTGCTTACATTCCCTGCTCGGTCTGCTCGCTCTCACACTCTCCTGCTCGCTCTGCCTGCTTTCACACCCCGCACTCTGCCCGCTCTCATACCCCTCACCCTGCTCCCTCCCCACTATGCCTGCTCATACACTCTCCGATGTCTTTCCCCGCTCTCACACTACCCACTTGCTCTGCCTGCTCTCACTATCCCTGCTCACTCTGCTTGCTCTCACACGCTCCCACTCACTCTGCCCGCTCTCACACCCCACGCTCTGCCCGCTCTCACATTCCCTCTCTGTTCCCTCTCTGCACTTTGCTTCCTCTCACACTCCCCGCTTGCTCTACCTACTCTCACAATCCCAGTTTGGTTTGCCTGCTCTCACACTCCCTGCTCGCTCTGCCGTCTCACACTCCTGACGCTCACTCTGCCCGCTCTCACACCCTCCTGCTTTCTGTGCCTGCTCTCACATCCTCCCACTCGCTCTGCCCACTCTCACACCCTTTCGCTTGCTCTGCCTGCTCTAACACTTCTAGCTTGCTTTGCCTGTTCACACTCCCCGCTCGCTCTGTACGCTCTCACACTCCTTGCTTGCTCTGCCCCCTCTAACTTCTCACGCTTGCTCTGTGCACTCACATCCTCCCGCTTGCTGTGCCTGCTCTAACACCCTCCCACTTGCTCTGCCAACTCTCACACTACCGCTCACTCTGCCAGTTCTCACCCTCCTGCTCGCTCTGCCCACTCTCACACCCTCCTGCTCGCTGTGCCTGCTCTCACACCTCCTCCCTCTGCCCGCTCTCACACTACCTACTTGCTCTGCTTGCTCTCACAATCCCTGCTCACTCTGCTTGCTCTCACACCCTTCCACTCTCTGCCCGCTCTCACACCCCACTCTCTGCCCGCTCTCACATTCCCTCTCTGTTCCCTCTCCGCACTCTGCTTGCTCTCACACTCCCTGCTCGCTCTCACTCCTTGCTCGCTCTGCTGCCTCTCACTCCTCACGCTCACTCTGCCTGCTCTCACACCCTCCTGCTTTCTGTGCCTGCTCTCACACCCTCCCACTCGCTCTGCTCGCTCTCACACCCTTCCACTCGCTCTGCCTGCTCTAACACTCCCAGCTTGCTTTGCCTGTTTTCACACTCCCCGCTCGCTCTGACCACTTTCGCACTCCTCGCTTGCTCTGCCCCCTCTAACTCCTCACGCTTTGTGCTGTCCACTCTCACACCCTCCCGCTTGCTGTGCCTGCTCACACCTTCCCACTCGCTCTGCCCGCTCTCACACCCCCTCCCTTTGCCCGCTCTCACACTCCCCGCTCATTTTACCCACTCTCACACCCCTCTCGCTTTGCTAGTACTCACACCCCCCATGCTCTGCCCCCACTAACACCCAGTCATTCTGCCCAGTCTCACCCCACCCTTGCTCTGCTCACTCTCACACCTCCCCTCGCATTGCCTGCTCTCACACTCCCCGCTCGCTCTGCCCGCTTTAACACTCCTCGCTCACTCTACCCCTCTAACTCCTCACGCTTGCTCTGTCCACTCTCGTATCCTCCTGCTTGCTGTGCCTGCTCTAACACCCTCCCACTTGCTCTGTCCACTCTCACACCCCCCTGCTTGGTGTGCCTGCTCTCACATCCTCCCACTTGCTCTGCCCGCTCTCACACCCCATCGCTCACTTTGCCCACTCTCACACCCTTCCATTTGCTCTGCCTGATCCCACACCATTCCACACACTCTGCCAGCTTTCATACCCCCTCCCTCTGCCCACTCTCACACTCCCAGTTCCCTGTGCCCACTTTCACACTCCCCGCTCGTTCTTCCCACTCTCATACCCCACTTGCTCTGCCCCCACTCACACGCCATCACTCGGTTCACTTTCACCCCACCCTCACTCAGCTGCTCTCACACCCCCCCTCGCTCTTCCTGCTCGAACTGCCTGCTCTCACGAACCCCGCTCGCTCTGCCTGCTCTCACGACCCCCGCTCGCTCTCTCGCTCTGCCCGTTCTCATACACCCCTCTTTCGCTCTGCCAAATCTCACTCTCCCCACTCGCTCTGCCCTCTCACCTTGCAGACCCACTCACCCGGCAGCCTGACAAATGAGGAACTGCACCAGATCCTCATACTTCCGTCATCTTCCTCATGCTGCCACTGCATGAGAGCAAGCACAGGTGGGGGCAGAGAGCGACCACAGGGGCATGGGGGCCTGAGAGAGACCTCTGGGGGCAGAGAGGCAGCATGAAGGCAGAGAGCAACTAAATGGGGAAGGGAGGGACCACAGGGAGCAGAGAGAGACCACAGGGAGGGGGTAAAAAACAGCAGACAAGGGATAAACCGCACAGTGGGAGAAACACCAACAGTCCCCAGCACCACAGAGTCCAACCACATTGAGATGACAGTGCCCACTCGATGCAATAGAATCAGGCTCCCATCTAGTATATACATATATATATATATATATATATATATATATATATATCTCTATACCATAAAAAACTGCGGCAGTCCTTTCTTGAGGTTTCTATCGCCTTTATTAGGCCTTCAGGATAGATGACGATGTTTCGGTTTCAAACAACCTTCATGGGCTATGACATCATGATGGGGACGGACTTTATGGTGCTGGGGGCGGCAGCTGTCTCACCTTCTCACCTCCCTGTGCTGTCTCTCCTCTGTCCACTGTTTTTTCCCCTCATTGACCATGTGCACACTCTTGGACCTACCCCTGTGGGCGCTCTTAACTCCCCCTGTGCTGACACTCTGCCCCTCACTCTGGTCCGTCTGTGCCCCCTGTGGTTACTCTCTACCCCACATGGTCCCTTTCTGCCCCAGTGCACGCTCTTGGCCCCCACCCTCGTGCAAGCTCTTGGCTCCTGTCACATCGCCATTGGACTCGGTGGCTGGTGCTCCTGCCTCGGCCGCTGGGAGGCGCCGGATTCCTTTGGCTGAAGGTGCCGGTGATAGGAGGGCCTTGTCCTCATATGGACATGCTCCTTCGACGTCTGCCTCTATCGCTGAATGCCACCGTGTTTCTCATTTGGGTGATGTTGTTCGCAGAGGAGCGGGTCCTGCAGAGGTGTCTGATAGGCGCAGCCTTCATTCTTCTGTCAGAAGTGGGGTTGTTGGTGCCAGTCGTGCATCACCATCTGGCCTGGATTTAGGGGTGGTCCGGATGACATCATCAGGCTGTGAGCTCTAGACTATGGGAGGTAACCGCACCCTTCAAATACATTGGAGCCTGTCTTGCAGGCCGCCAGATATAGTTTTGGTTCCCCAGTGATATAGTGTGTGTTTGGTTTTGACTCTGACCTTTGCCTGGATTTTCGACTCTGCTACTGCCTGAAGATTTTGTACCTTGGCTGCACTCTCGGTTTTGATTTGGACTCCTGACTACGTTCTTCAGATCCTGATTTTTCCCTTCCTGGCGACCTCCTGCTCTGCTGCTCATAATAGGCAGCTACCCCCTGGGCTCCGCTGTAATTCCAGATCCCTGTATAGGGGTTAAGGGTCTCGGGGTTTCTCGGGGTGCTGCCTTACCAGCAGCTCAGCCTCACAGCGGATGGTTGTCACAGGTCCCTCTGTATTTGGTCTCTGGCACAGTTCCTCATTGCAGTCAGTGGCTGTGGGCCGAGTGGTGAGCAGGTCAAGCACATTCGGGTTAGCAAATGCAATCAGGGGGGATGAGTGAGTGAGGACAGAAGGGGGGAGAGCGAGTATGGGCAGGGAGGTTGAGTGAGTGCAGGCTGAATGGGGTGAGTGCGGGTTGAGGAGAGTAAGTGAGTGCGGGCTTTGAGGGGTGAGTGCGAGTTGAGGCAGGTGAGTGAGTGTGGGCTGGGGTGAGTGCGAGCTGAGGGGTGGTGAGTGCAGACTGAGTAAATGTGAGCTAAAGGGGGGTGAGTGAGTGCGAGCTGGAGGCGTAAGTGAGTGCGAGCAGAGGTGGAAATATGCAGCCTGAGTGAGTGTGGGCTGAGGGGGTGAGTGAGTGTGGGCAGGAGGGTGAGTGTGAGCTGAAAGGGGCTGAGGGCTGGCTGAGATGGGTAAATGAGTGCAAGTTGAAGGGAGTGAGTGAGTGCAGGCTGAGGGAGGGTGAGTGCAGGCTGAGAGAGGGTGAATGCAGGCTGAGAGAGGGTGAAAGAGTGCAGGCTGAGAGAGGGTGAAAGAGTGCAAGCTGAGTGAGTGTGGGTTGAGGGGGCAGAGTGCAGGCTGAGGGGTGTTGAGTGTGGGCTGAGGGGGGTTGAATGAGTGCAGGCAGAGGGGGTTAAGTGAGTGCACAGTGAGTGCAGGCTGAGGGGGATGAGTGCAGGCTGAGGAGGGTGAAAGAGTGCGGACTGAGTGAAAGTGGTCTGAGGGGGCTGAGTGAGTGCGGGCTGAGGGGTGGTGAGTTAGTGTGAGCTTAGTAGGTGAGTAAGTGAGCTGAGAGGGGTGAGTGAGTGAGGGCTGGGGGGGTGAGTATGAGCTGAGGAGGTGAGAGTGCAAGCTGAAAAGGGGTGAGTGCTGGCTGAGGAGAGGTGAGTCACTGTGAGCTGAAGTGGTGAGTGAGTGTGGGCTGAGGGGGTTGAGTGAGTGTAGGCTGAGGGGTGGTGAGGGTGAGTTGAGGGGGTGAATGAATGTGAGCTGAGGGGGGTAAGTGAGTGTGGGCTGAGGGACGTAAGTGAGTGTAGGCTGAGGGAGGTAAGTGAGTTCAGGCTGAGGGGGGTGAGTGAATGCAGGTTGAGGGAGGGTGAGTGCAGGCTGAGAAGGGTGAAAGAGTGCAGGCTGAGTGCAGGCTGAGGGTGGTGAGTGCATTGTGAGTGCGGGCTGAGAGGGGTGAGCGCATGCTGAGGGGGTTGAGTGAGTGTGAGCTGAAGGGGGAAGAGTGAGTGCAGGCTGGAGGGGGTGAGTGCGGGCTGAGGGGATGAGTGCAAGCTTATGGGAATGAGTGAGTGTGAGCTGAGTGGTGACTGTGGGCTTGGGGGTAAATGAGTGTCGGCTGAGGGGTTGAGTGCAAGGTGAGTGAGTGCAATATGAGGGGTTGAATGTGAGCTGAAGGGGGTGAGTGTGAGCTGAGGGGGGTGAGTGATTGTGAGCTGTGGGGTGGTGAGTGAGTGTGAGCAGTGGGGGAGTGAGTATCAGCTGTGGGGGAGAGTGTGGGCTGTGGGGGAGTAAGTTTGTGCTGAGTGTGTTTAGGCACTGTGCTGGGGGTGTGGGAGCTAAGTACAGGGCGAGTCCCTTGCTGCTTTGTGCTGACAGGACCTGTGGTGATGTCACAGTCATGTTATCAGTCACATGACTGTGACATCACTGTAGGCTCTGTAATGTCGGTCTTTGCGGCGGGGGGTTGTAAAGGGACAGTGCAGGGGCATCTTAAGGGGCAAGGGGGGGTGGGGGGGAGCAGCGGCGTGGGTGGCGATGGTTCCAGGGGTCTGCGGGCGGGGTGTGCAGCATCAGCTTCTGATGTTGCTGCGGCCGCCAGCTTGTGCCATATTACCACACTCATGACTCATCCCTTAGGTGTGCTAATATGGCGTGGCTCCTGGGGCAGTGCAGTGTATTGTGGGATTCCACATACTAGCCATATAAATAAAAACTTTCTGAAACATGCAATTACTTTGTCTTTGGCATAAGCCTAATGTAGCTTTACGGTGATAAGAATCTTGAGGCATGAGCAAGCATCACCTTATATGACGATGAGCAGTGACAATTGGGCTGTAAAAATTCAAGCTACGGCTACCTTCATGCACATGGTTATTGCTGTGTTTTTTGAGGATCCATTTTTGCAGTGAAATGCAGTGACACTGGGCATCCCAGCAAACTCGATGGGTTTCCAGACTTGTTGTTCAGACACGTTTTTTGAGGATCCATTTTTTGACTCAAAAATGCATTCTCTCAAAGGATGAGCATGTCAATGTGTGCGGCATTCTGATCCGCTCTTTCCATTGACTCCATTGTCTACAAGCTCAGCTCAAAAAAACGCAACAGTCAAAAACGCAGCAAAAATTAATCAAAAATGCAGTGTGTGGATAGGTGATGCGTTTTTTGGAAAAGTGGATAAGTTTTGCAGCTGAAAAGCTGGTCCTCAAAAAACACATCAAAAATGAAGTGTGTGAATGTGGCTTTAAGGTACCGTCACACGCCGCAATCTCGCCTGGCGATATGAGGCAATCTAACGTGCGCACTCACGTTTTATGTGGTCGCCTCAGATCGCCAATGGCGGCATCACACGTCGTAATCTCGCCCTGAAGCTAAGGCGATGTGTCGCTCTAGAAATCGCCTCACCTACAGCGGAACCAATCTTGCCTAATTCCTTCGCCGCGTCACACGCCGCAATCTCAAAGGCAATGTGGGCGTACATGTTCAGCGCGGAGAGGAGATAGGCGTGCCACAGTGGTTTACACTGTGCCCCATACACACTCATTGGACGACGCAACAGCTTTATGATTGGTCAGCCTGCTCTGGGAGGCTGGCTAATACATGACGGCATTGTCTATTGGAGTTTGCACTGAGTTTGCGGATGGTTGTGTAGCTGAAGATGTGTGTGGTGCTGGACGGACAACTCTTCAAAAATGGTGCGGTGTCAACTGAAAGCCAATGGGAACACAGTAGCCCACACCAATCATCTCATATGGGGCGCGGACTTCAGCACGCTGAGGCACACCTACGGGAAATCATAGACCATGCTCTTTCTATCACTATCGCCCTGTCACACGCCACAACACGGAAATAACGCCTTAACGATTGTGGCTGATTACTGAGCAATGTTCAGGAATCAGGTGGCGGCCGAGGGGCGATTTATCGCCATGAAATTCCTATAATCACATGCCGCAACCGTGAGGCAATTTCATGGCGATTGCTCCGGGGCGACATATCGCCTTTATGATTTCCAGGCAAGATTGCGGCGTGTGAAGGTACCTTCAGTGTCTCCATTTGATACTGTATGTTATCATAATGGGATCCTGTCACATCCAGAAATGCTGCTTATACAGTAGTGTTAATCTGCAAGAAAATAAGGTTGAAATTTTATCTGGCTGGTTTACTAAAACAGCAGTTAGGGTACCTTCACATGCAGCAACTTTTCTAGGAGTTTCACTGGCAACTTACTGGTTGCAGTGAAATCATGGACACATTGTTCTATCTTGTTGCTGTGTACAAATGTAACAATGTGTCCATGATTTCTCTACAACCAGTAAGTTGCCAGTGAAATGTCCAGAATTCGCCCTTCAGACTCTAGTTATGCCACTAATTACAAATGTTGCAAGGTACAGTATGTTTACTAATATTTAGCATTCAATTACAGAATCCAGGGCCTTGCTGTTAGGTATTGACTGCCTTGTAGTATGGAAGTGCTGCTGCTGTAGGTTTAAATTAAGCCTTTTTTTTCCCTGCTCAGTGTGATTAGATGAGGCTAATGAGCGGAGAATGTAGTAGCAGGTGTGTGTGTGAATGCTTAGGTATGCTGAGGTGCGTGTCTGGGATGATTGCTCCCCACCCCTCAGCCTTAAATGGATCAGCTGATATCCACCTGTTGTTACTGATTTCAGTTAACTTCTGGACTGTGACCTGGTGTGAGCAGACGCTGATCTAAAGTTGCTGTGTTTTTTTTCCCCTTGGAAGTTGCTGGGCTCCGTGGTCCTTGGGTTGAGGTAGGGGCTTAGACCTAGGGCTTCCCATGAGCCTTAGGGACTTAAGCTGGCGGCTCGAACTTCCTCACCCTCAGAGGTACCTTTGAGATCAGGGCGAGTCAGGTACCCCAGTATCAGAGCCAGAGCAGGCTCCCCTGACTCCTTACGCCCAGCTCCCTCCTACTTCTGGGCACTCTGACCCCCCCCAGTGTGACACTTGCATGATAGTTTAAGCTTGCTTCACATTAGTGTTTGAGTCTGCATGCATCTGTCATGCAGACGCAAACACAGTGACAAACGCAGTCATACAGATGTGAACGCTGCGGTGATTCTCTGCATGCGTTCACATAGTATGTTATTGTAAATGTGCGCGGCCACTCAATCAGCGGTCTTGACAGGGTGGAGGCAGAGATCAGCGGCGGCAGGGAGATCGGCGACAAGGGGGGGGAATACCAGGAGATTAACGACGGCTGCTGGGAGATCAGCGGCGGCGGTCGTCATCACTGATCTCCACCTCCCACCCTCTGAGACTGCTGATTGAGTTACTGGGCACATTTACCATAACATACTATGTGAACGCATGCTTTCGCTAGCTTGTGCTGCGGATGGCAATGCATTCACATAGGATCCAATACATGATTTCTGCACATACGGACGCTTACGTAGAAATTAAGCTCTCTTGGAAGCACAAAAAATGCAACAAGTTGCATTTTTTTGCATCCGAGAAAACATGTTTTTTACACAAACTGGACGCAAATGCATGTGAATGCAGCCAAAATCAGGTACCATGTGCCTCCATGTTAAACATAGCGATGCAGTCCACATGCATTTGGCTGCGTTTGCAAACGCTACAGACCAAATGTAAGTGTGGAACTGGCCTTAGAGCTCAAATTTCCTTATATTTATTTGCTGAAATAAACTTTTTTATGATAGTGTGTATTGTGTTATTCCAAAGCAATGTAAAATTGTTTATTAATATGTTTTAACAATTATAAATCTTCTTTATATAATCAAAAGCAATGTTATATTATCTTCTCATCATTTAAGATTTGCAGATATATTTAAATGGTTACAATGTCTTTTATAATCTCGCAAAAAACAGAAGATGATGTGTAAATTTTAATTTTCTACAGGTCTTTTAATAAGCTGGCCAAAGGCACATTACCATGAAGTATCTGCTAAGGTTTTCTCTGGCAAAGTCACACACAGATGTCGATAACATTTCTTGTATTGTTAAACTAAACTGGTTATTTGTCTTACAGAGTAATAGTTATTGTCAGATATAAGTGGTAACTAATGGAGCCAAGCAAAAAAAAGTAAATCAACAACTGTCATTGTCACCCAGTTCCAAAACTGACAAAATACTACTCTGAAGTTAAAATCGCTATGTTAAAACCTATAATCCAGTCCCCATCACTCACTGCTGAAAGCTATAGTTTCCACAAGTCCATCACATGTTTTCTTCTATTTGCACTGTTTTATTAGCGCACTTGGAATTGGCAGTCAGGAAAAACGTAACAATGCTTAGATGACTACAGGCATAAGGAATTGTTATTTATTACAATTCTTTGTGCTGTACAATACAACTAAAATTAGCATTTTGTATGAGAAAATGAATCACTGTAAATAATTGTTATTGCTCATATCTATCTTTCTATCTGGAGGAATCGCAAAGCAGCATCAAAACAACAAGGGTTCAAAGTCTCCCTGGCAAGAACTAATCATCCAGATACAAAATAAAAACAACTGGAGGCAATACTCCAATATAGTGTAAGGCCCCTTTCACATCAGCGGTAATCGCTGATCGTGGCAGTTGCGGTGAAAAACAACGCAACTGCCACGGTTAACACATAACGGCCGCACTTGCAGTTCACTTTCGGCAAGACCCATGCAATGTCTATGGGGCTTGCGGCAGGTGCGGCAAGTGCGGTATCGTTGCAGTTTCGGCACTTGCGGCAGATGCGGCCGCGAAAAAAACGCGGTCAGCCGCGTTTTTTTCGCAGCCGCACCTGCCACACACTTACCGCAAGCCCATAGACATTGCATGGGGCTTGCCGCAAGTGAACCGCAAGTGCGGCCGTTATGCGGTAACCGCGGCAGTTGCGGTTTTTCTCACCACAACTGCCGCGGTTAACGCATAACGGCCGCACTTGCAGTTGACTTTCGACAAGCCCCATGCAATGTCTATGGGGCTTGTGGCAGGTGCGGCAAGTGCGGTATCGTTGCAGTTTCGGCAATTGCGGCAGATGTGGCCGCGAAAAAAACGCGGTCAGCCGCGTTTTTTTCGCAGCCGCACCTGCCGCACACTTACCGCAAGCCCCATAGACACTGCATGGGGCTTGCCGCAAGTGAACCGCAAGTGCGGCCGTTATGCGGTAACCGCGGCAGTTGCGGTTTTTCTCACCGCAACTGCCGCGATCAGTGATTACCGCTGATGTGAAAGGGGCCTAAAATGTGATAAAAAGTCTATCTATCTATCTATCTATCTACCAGAAAAAATTCACTGCAGCACTCAATTACTACCAAAAATTTACACATGCTAATAAGCAGTTTATATTTGAAGAAAAAATTAAAAAGCTTGTTTTTTTCAAAAAACTCAATATTCTTATCTTTTTTTTACTGGGGTTCTTGGTACATATATTGGCCAATATCTGTTTGCTCATCAACCACTCCACGGTGACCCCAGATCTGATGAGTCCTGCGCTGACATCCCTGTCCTCCTTGTCCTCCCTATCCCACTTCTAAGTGGGTGGACACCATCTCAATCTCAGACCACCTGGGGGCGATGAGGGTGCTAAGTGTAGCTGTGGAGCCAGCATCTGCACACATCAGACATAAACAGGAAAAAAACTGCACAGCACTCAAGATATAGAGTGAACTGGTGCAAGCCGCGATGCTGGAACAAACAACCAGAAACAATTCACTGAAGCACTCAGTTATCTCAGTAATCAGATATCTTGAGTGCTGTGCAGTATCTATCTATCTATCTATCTATCTATCTATCTATCTCGGAAAAGCATAATTTTTTAGTGTGGCTTCATAGGGAACTGTAGATCTAACAATATTTGGCAATTTAAAGTGTATCCGTCATTTAAATTTTAATTCAATAATAATGTAGAACAAGTGATTTTAATAAACTTTCAACTATACTTCATAAGAGAAATCTGGAAGAAAATCATTCAAAAACCTTCTAAAAGATGTCCCCCTTATTGTGCTTCTAAACCTCACATATAAGAGTGGGGGGCGGGCCCACACAGAGTGACTGGGTACTGCAGATCTGTGTATAGTCAGTTTACCTCAGATAAAGGGAGGCTTTCAGGCTGACAGCAGTGCACAGGCTTCTGTGATTTTATCTACTGAATTCAGATCACTCTGTTAACAGCTGATTGATGACATCACTATGCAGCAACGCTCACAGGACACAGTACCTTACTGTTAATACGGAGCAGTCGATGTGAATGCAAGAAATGAGATCAAAGCAGCTTTGTGCTGAAAGCCTGACCTTCCATTGCCTGAGGTAATCTAATACATTCTTCACCTGAGAATGCTGTGTAGGCCTTGCCCCCCACTCTTATATTATTATATGGTCCTATTCAGTGTGCGAAGCTTGAAGACGGATCTCACTGAGAATTAGCATATGTGTGCTTCAGACACAGCCTAGTGGGGACATCTAGAACTTTTATGAACGGTTTTCTTCCAGATTTCACTTATGAAGTATTTTTAAAAGTTTATTATAGTCACTTGCTCAACATTACTTTTAAATAAAAATTAAATAAAAATTTAATTGGCTGTTACACTTTAAGTGCTTAAAAGAAGAAAGACCTGATTCTTTTCTGAAGTCCACTTCAAAGATGAGGTGGAGAAGCAACCCTTTTTGTGGGAATGAGTGTACTGAAATGAGAAGTTTCGGGATAATGTGCGTAAATGGAATCTGGCATTAGGTTTTTGCTAAATCATCTGAGAGAAGCATTATATAGGCAAAGAGACCCTGCATCTAATGATGTATGACCTAGTTTACTGGGTGCAGCAGTTCTGCAACAATCAGAGTTTTTAGATTTAGCTTGCAATAGTGCTGAGAAAGCCTCACCCACACCAGGCGTTCAGTGTACATTGTCTATGAACAGTGAACTGTTTCTCAGATAAGGGCGTATGTCAGACCTCCAGACACTTTCTTCTGTATTGTAAACAATGATAATATCCTGGTGCTAAAATAATAACACTGGGGAACAATTTGAAAAAAAATTTCTATTGAGTTAGGTTTTTGAGTTGATTTATATTAAAATTGGCATGCTGATTCCAAAGATGTAGTCAGTTTTTTTCTAGCACGTCAAGTTTTTCCTCCACAACTTACCTGCCAGAGAAGCACAATTGCACTGATATCTGTAATAAGACTTGTTATCTGATATATATATATATATATATATATATATATATATACATATATATATATATCCTTTGTAAAAAACATGATAGTGTTAAAAAACATATTTATCATGCCTATTTCTTATATTTCATTTTTTGTTCATATTTGTACTATTTAAAAAAAAAAAAAAAAACTTTTTAGGTACAGTTGTTATGTTTACATATTTTTGAGAAGACAAAAATCCTATAGTTCAAAAACTTGACGTGATAGAGGAAAATTGAGATCATTTCTGGATTCAGCATCCAAAAATTAATTAAGAACAGTTGTCTGACCTAACTCCTAAAAAATTGTGTTCCCCAGTGTAATAGCAAGTGAACAACAGTATTGAACCTCCTCTTATGACTAATTTTGCTCTGATAGAAAGGGGGGTACCTAGCAGAGCTCATTTCTTATTAGAAGACCCTGCTCCAGGTCTCTCCATAACTCAATTGGGATTATGAAATGACAGTACATTTAGGGTATGTGCCCACTGGACGGTTCTGCATCATTGCAGACCGTCAGAAAACCGGTGGAGAATTGCAGAAACTGAGTTTTCTGACCTCAGCAGTGTCCTTCGTTTTTGTAGCGTTTTTTGAGCGGTTTTATAGCGTTTGTACAGCGTTTTATCAGCGGTTTTACGGCGGTTTTTCTTAACGTTTTAAAGCCGTTTTTTTGTGCACTTGTAAGCTGGAACCGCTGGAAAAACGATCAAAAGAAGTGACATGCTCTATCTTTGAAAACCGGTGCAAAACCGGTGAAGAAAGTGGAAAGGAGGCAAATAAAAACGTTCTCATGTGCACAGCGTTTTCTAAAATCCATTGACTAGCATGTTAATCCAACCGGTGGTTAGGATTAACATAAATTAAGATAAAACTCAGCGGAAAACGCCGACGGAAAACACTACAAAACAGCTAAAAAAACTTCCAGTACATACCCTTACTCCTCCTAAAACATACCAGTCCACAGAAGCATTCATTGATTTAGTTGATAGAGGTATAAAGGACAATATTCAGCAACAATGCCTTGATCATTCACCAGCACACCAAAATCTTTTCAACAATGAAAACAATCTATTAGTTTTCTAAAAATATAACTAAATCAGAATTAAACCTGCCCACAAAAGGGGAGCAATTGTAGTGATATACCCAACAAACGGCTGAACTGTGAAGGAGGTGCAGGCCTAGATGTTATGGTGGGTTGACAAACATGTGGTGTGCTCTATGTCTGTGATTGGTCAAAACCATTAGGCGTGTCCACTTGCGTAATAGCTGAGGATCTGTCAGTTGCCCCGATAGTAGCTTGTAAACAAGTGGAGGTCTTGCGGCTGGACACCTGTTGGAAAACACCATGCTGACGGAGGATGAAAAGCAGCAGATGCATTTGATGTGGTGGATGGTGTTCATGGAGGCACCCAAGGCACAGTATTACCGCAGTAATTTTTTCAGACTAATGCATGGTGCTGGTGGTTCATGCATGCAGTAGTCAAATTGTGGGGTTTTTGCCTCTACTCAATTTGTGGCTACAAATTTTGCAAATAATGTGAATTGGGTCATCTTTTGCAATGTCAAAAAGGCCCAGTTTAGGCAACCCTTCCCACCTCAGACAAGTGCAGTCCCACGGTTGCTGCTCTTCCAAGACAGAGTTGTTTTGCTTTAAGCCATCAGTCTCTGTGTGGGAACACATAACTTAACTTCTTTGTCTTCCTCCTCCTCCTATTCTGTTGAGCTACTCAGCTGCGTTACTCTGGGTTCATTCCAAATGAGATCTAGAACCTCATTATCATCATCCTCCACTCCTTTCCATGAGAGTTACCCTACTCCACTTTCTGTCCTGAATGCACAGTACAGTGCATGTGTTCCTTAAGTATCTGAGTCTCATCATCATCAACATCTCCACCCCATAGTTGAGAATCACACATTACAGGCCAAATAAAACTTTTTTAGGAGAAACTGAAGGATTTGAGATTCACAGGCTACAGGCTAAAGATAGTTTTTAGGGGAAACTGAAGAATTTGAGATTCACATGTTACAAGCAAAAAAGTGCCTTTTTAGGGGAAACTGGTGGACTTGGCAATCCCTTCCTGTGTGCAAAAAACAAGACTTTAGTAGAATTACATTTGTTCTCAGTGCAAAATGCCTATGTCTGGATGCACACTTTCACCCTCCTATTCTAGCAAAAAAGTGATAGATTATCTAGCTATCTATTTGTGTAACATGAATGCAGCAGCACAAAGTAGCACGGAGCAGCAGCAGTACTGTCTCTAACCAGTAACACTCTGAAAATGGTGACGATAGCAAATGGCCACTTCTTATATCCCTATGTCTATTAGAATCACTGCACACATACACTTAAGGAGTTTTTTTGCTTGTTGGTGAAATTTATTGAAACAAGTGCTCTTATAGTGATTGCGACAGAATGACGTTTCGGTCATTCAAGACCTTGATCACATAAGTCGCTGAAAAAAACAGAGATATATACAATCAGGTGCTGTTGTTACATATATTACATATATACATTATATTTACAGCATAAAATACATGCAAAGTCTAGTATATCCATGTCTGACATCTGGTGATGCTCATAGGAGAAATGCCAAGACTATGGTAAATATTAGAGTAGGACTATACAAGTACTGAGAGTGAGATAGGAGGGTACAGATGGTTGCATCATTACTCAAAGTCAATAGTCATGTGTGGAGAAGATATTGAAGCATAAAATAACAAGAGAACATGCCTACCCTTGAGCTGTGTTGTGGTTCATGAAGGATGTGGTCCTTATGGTCAGTATAGGAACAGCGGGTATGCCTGGATAGAGGGATTTGTATGTTTAGATTAGAAGGGGAGAAGGAATTAATGATGGTGGAGGAATAGGGTGGTATAGTTACTTATCATGCATGGTGATAAGAGTTTGCTAAATATAAGTGCCTAATAGCCATAGTGTGTATTTAAAACCCCTTGTGATGTCATAGAACCTTCTAGAAAGATCTAGTTCAATCCCCATTGGTGAAAATGATAAAGTTATAGGCATTTACCCTTAGTAGTTCTGAACTGAGGGCTGTCCTGTACAGGGTAATGGTCACTAATGCCTTTAGATTAGCCAGGGTCAGAGCGGTCGCTCTATGTGGCTGTGGAGGTAAGTTACATAAACATTAGCTTGTGTCAATGTGCGGAGAAAAATGTACTTAACTTAATTGACCAGGTCATCATGGCTCACTCACGGTGGTGGCACGGCGGTGGAGTGTGTTCACACTCAGTTGTAGCAAGGAGGAGTGACAAGGGGCGGTGTGTATCGCTCCTTTTTATTCTGTTCTGCCCATGTGACAGGAAATGATGATTGCTGATCTCAGGACAGGATGTGACATCACCGCACATGCTCAGATGAAGTGTCAGGCTTATGGCGGCGGCCATGTTTTTGGTTGGTAGCTAGGTTTATAGAAGTCATGTGATCACATCGGGTCACATGACAATGTGATGATACACCACATACTTTATCATAGTATAATCTTAAGGGCAATGTTGTTAAGAGGATAGCGGTTTATTAGGGATGTGACCCCAATGTGTTACAAGGTAACAGTGGTCAGACTGTGGGGTTTGTTATGTATTTTAAGGTTAAATGTAACCCTTAAGGCCGCGATGTTACACTGAGATTCAACTAATGTGAGGCAATGGTTTAACAACATTGAATACTATATAACCAGTGTTGTAGTCAATAT
This sequence comes from Allobates femoralis, assembly GCA_033576535.1. NCBI lineage: Eukaryota > Metazoa > Chordata > Amphibia > Anura > Aromobatidae > Allobates > Allobates femoralis. The sequence goes on along the minus strand of JARQOC010000001.1, from coordinate 334,625,980 downwards.
AAGTTAAAGTACATTATGTATGGGCCATAAAGATGTTACTGAGTCTGGATGCTAGTATGTCAAAGATCTGATGATATATATGATATATGTTGGGTATTCGTGAGTACGGTATATATGTTGATAGACATTGTGATCACATAATACATCAGAAAAAAACAAGTAGGAGTCCAAACTTAAAAATGAGATAAAGAAATCAAAGAGAGAGAAAGGAAACTTATGGCCAAAATACTAATGCTATGCTTTTTGTCCTTACCAGGGAGTTATGTCGTGCCCTGTTATTTGTATAGATTAGGTGACCTAGGGAAGAATGTCAATTGTTAGTTATGCCACTCTATTTCACGGTTGAGACCCCTAGGCGCTAGGGTGTCGAGTGTGTAAATCCAATAAGTTTCTCGCTCTTTCAGAAGTTTGATATGATTACCCCCTCTTCTGGGTCTATGTACCTTTTCTAACACTTGGAAGCGTAGTTGAGAGATGTTGTGTCTAGCTTCTTTGAAGTGTGCCGGTAGGGGTAGCCAGGTGTATTCACATCTGATGGCAGATTTATGGCTAGAGATCCTCCTCCTGATTGCCTGGGTTGTTTCCCCTACATACAGCAGTCCACAAGGGCACTTGATCACATAGACCACAAAATTGGAATCACAAGTGTAGAAGTCCTTTATGGGGTAGGATTTGCCTGTCCGGGGGTGTGTGACTACATTGCCTTTGATGACGTTTGAGCATGACATACAGCTTAGACAGGGATAAGTACCTGTTCTCCTTTGACCTGTGAGGGTGCATGAATGGATGGTTTCCTTAGTCCCTATGTCCGCTCGTACCAATCTGTCCCGTATGTTTGGGGGTCTCCGCAGGCACATCAGGGGGGGGTTTTTGAATGACTCGACACTGGGGTATGATCTTGTCAGTAGTGGCCAGTGTTTGCGGATCAAATTATGTACCCTTAGTATGGAGGGATGGTGATAATGGACAAAGGGAAGCCTCACAGGTTTCGTCATGTCACTGGGTGGTGTAGTATCGGTGCGGGCTCTATGTAGTTCATCAGTGAGTAGTTTTTTCGGGTAATTTCGACTAGCGAACTTATTGGACATTTCGGTTAGACGTGTGTCTCTAGTTGTGGGGTCGGAGACAATTCTATTGACTCTCTTAAACTGTGATCTTGGCAAGCTATTTCTAGTTGCTTTTGGGTGACAGCTGTCATATAGGAGGAGACTATTGACATCTGTAGGCTTTGTAAAAATGTGTGTAGTAAGATATCCCCGGTCATCTTTTGATACTCTTGTGTCCAAGAAGCTGATGTTATTGGTGTCATGGGATAGTGTGAATTTGAGTTCAGGTCTGATCTGATTGATGGAGTTAAAGAAGTCAAGGAGGCTGTCCTGGGGGCCATGCCATATGCAGAAAATGTCGTCAATATATCTGTACCATACGAGAGCTTGCTGTTGGAAGGTGTTATTGGGGTATATATGGTCTCTCTCGAACCTATCCATGTAGAGATTTGCATATGCGGGGGCTACGTTCGAGCCCATCGCGGTACCCCGTATCTGTACATAAAAATCATCTTCAAAAAGAAAATAATTTTCACGTAGTACCAGGTTAAGTAGATCAATACATAGGTTACTTTGGTTGGTATTGGTGTTGGCCTCCTGTAGGGTGAGGGAAACTGCCTCTATACCTTTGTCATGTTCAATAGAAGGTTCTATGACATCACAAGGGGTTTTAAATACACACTATGGCTATTAGACACTTATATTTAGCAAACTCTTATCACCATGCATGATAAGTAACTAAACCACCCTATTCCTCCACCATCATTAATTCCTTCTCCCCTTCTAATCTAAACATACAAATCCCTCTATCCAGGCATTCCCGCTGTTCCTATACTGACCATAAGGACCACATCCTTCATGAACCACAACATAGCTCAAGGGTAGGCATGTTCTCTTGTTATTTTATGCTTCAATATCTTCTCCACACATGACTATTGACTTTGAGTAATGATGCAACCATCTGTACCCTCCTATCTCACTCTCAGTACTTGTATAGTCCTACTCTCATATTTACCATAGTCTTGGCATTTCTCCTATGAGCATCACCAGATGTCAGACATGGATATACTAGACTTTACATGTATTTTATGCTGTAAATATAATGTATATATGTAATATATGTAACAACAGCACCTGATTGTATATATCTCTGTTTTTTTCAGCGACTTATGTGATCAAGGTCTTGAATGACCGAAACGTCATTCTGTCGCAATCACTATAAGAGCACTTGTTTCAATAAATTTCACCAACAAGCAAAAAAACTCCTTAAGTGTATGTGTGCAGTGATTCTAATAGACATTTATGTGGGACTTACGAGCCTCCTTCACTAGCACCATACCCCCACACCTATCGTGTGCTAGCCATTGAATCTCATACTTCTTATATCCCTAGGGACATGTGACTCATCAGCCATCAGCCAATAAAAGAACCAGCCAATGACACAAGCCATGGGTCTTCAACTTGTGGATGTTTATGCGCCCTGGTTGGTTGCAGACCAGGAACATCCACATAGAAAATGGAGGGAAAAAATGGAGTCTGACGCTACTCTGACCTCTAGACACCCACTATCCTCATCAAACACGTCCCGCTCGCTTTCCCACACTGTCAGAATATACAAGAAAAGTATAACTAAAATGCAATAATGCTTTTTTTTAATCCTATCACTCACCAAACAAATTTGCTTTCACCTACTTTTTGGGAAATTGCTCAGGCGTGCCGAACCCGAACGGAATCTGCCACATTAAGTTGAATTTGAGCTTAGTGAACATTTTCCTGCAACGTTCGCTCATCTCTAGTCACGACCCAGCCCAGGGTACATTGTTCATTAAAGTGGTTACAACAAGACCCTTGCATTTACTCTTGGGCAAAGAAATCTGAGAGCCTCATCTCTTCCAAAAATGACAGGGACCGGGGTGGTTCATGCATATAAGGATACTTGCTAAGAGGGGGTAGAAGGCCCCACGTGGCACTCTCTCAGTCAAAGGCCTCTGATGAGGGTGCTATGGAAAGCAGATAAACAAGAGCTTTTAGCACTATTACCTCCTCATCATCCTTCTTCTCCGCTACTTGCCGATCCATTCACTGAAGGTTTAATAAACCAGGCATGATTTTGGATCTGGCCTCTGATCTCTGAAGGTCCCGACTGGCATACAGAACAGCTCACCTCCTTCCGACTCTGAGCTATGTTCCAGTGGGTCCTCTTCAGGCATGCGGGGCCAGCACTGAAACCAGGTTTTGCTGAAAATTAGACCGGGTGTGTGGTCCTACTCTAGCTCATCTATGTAGGCATTTACTCTGTAGGTTGCTCCAGTTGCAGTTAAACACCCTCAGCGCCTGGGGTGTTTAAGGAAAATCAGCCACTCCAGATCCAGAGCTGGCGTCTCGGTGTGGATCCATCAGGTCTCCAGGGTGTGGACTTCAGGCACACAGTACACCTTGTTGCTGCACTGTACTGAAATCCCAAGATGGTGCCTGCCTATGCAGTGACATGTCTTTCATTTCCCAAGGGTCCTGCATCTTTCAGCACCAAGACACAATCACTTAGGAGATATTATTGTTTGTCCAATCTTGTTGCCTAGCACCTCATTAATCCCTTCATGTGGTGGGCTGGAGAAGGCACCTGACTTACAAATTCCATTCACTATGCCACAGCTAATACCTGGGTTTGTGGTTATGGGTATTGATTATTGAAACCTAACATATTGGAGGAAAGATAAAAAGAAAATAGTTTTTTTCAGCTTACTATCAATTCATCTGGAATGTTGAATAATGCTAGTGGTCAATGCACGTACAGGTTCAAAATTAATTCTAATAAACACACTTGTTTATATGCCAAATGTGTATTCTAAACATATGGAAAGAGAGGAAGTAAAAGTATTGCATTTTAAGAAGCAATGTCCATATTATTGTTTTATGAGTGTGAACAGACCTATAAGACTGTGTATATTAAACTTAGGCTAGGTTCACATTTGGAATGTTGCATCCGTTTTGAGGAATGCATTTAAGGATGTTTTTTTCTTCCCTTGCCATTCCCATGACATGTGTGTTCATTTCTAACACATGTGTTAACTCATGGTACATATATGAACTGAATCGTCAAACTTCGTGCCGAATTTGAAATTGGCAAACATTGTTTGGAAAATTTCACTCATCACTGCTCAGAACATGGCGACAAAAAAGCTACTTATTACAAAATAAAACATATTTACTTTGTGATAGTTGTACTTGCATCATCATAAAGAATTAATCCATCTTAGGTTGTGATGACATCTGCATTTTTTTCTGGCTCCTGATCTTGGTGCCAAAAGTATCAGTGTCATATCCTAGTCATGCGTTTTGACACCCATATGACATGTGAATGTCATGCGGCTGTCATGAGGATGACATGCACATGATATGCCAGTGTGCGGCTTCCCAGCACCTAGCATCCATATGTCATGCGCATGTCATAAGTTTGTGCAGCATGGTAAGCAGTGAGGTCCCCAGAAGACACCATTGCAATAGTAACTGCTAGCTAGCCATTACTATGGTAATGTGGTCCTCAGATTACTTCACTTACTCGCTGCTTACACCACCGCTATCCCTATGGCTCCTGAATGACCAAGGGGATAGGAGCAGGGTAAACAGGGAGTAACTGAGGTCACCTGAGGATACTGTTGCCGTAGTAACTGCTATCTAGTGGTAAGTATGGCAACGGTATCTTCGGGTGACTTTACCCCTTACCATGCTGAAGGTCTACGCTCAGTCATTCAGTGATCAGAGACCATGGAGAAATGATGTGTTCTTAATTCCCTCAGTTTGTTATGTAGCAGAGCTGTGTGTGTCCAGCAAGAGAGAAGAAGAGGTTCGTGGAGGCATATGAGGATCTACAGGTTAATAAGTCCCTAAGTGTCTCTGTATTTTTAATTGGAATAAAATGATTTGTCTCTGTGTTGTTTTAATATTTATTTGAGATTCTTAATGAACGGATCTAACTTGGCATGACATTAAGAATCTCAGGGCTTAATATCAGCTTGCAATACAAAGCTGGTATTAACCCCTTATTAGCCAGAATGCCACTTGAACCAGGGACACTAAAAGAACCTGGTAAAGTGCCTGGAAATGGCGCCAAGAAGAATGTGCCATTTTCAGCAGTGGCTACTGACTGCTATTCTTTAGCATGAGGGGGTCTTAAAGAGTGGCAGCTCGCAACTGTCTGCTTTACCTGGGCTATACTTAAAAATACTGTGAAGCCCTATGTGTTTTTTTTTTATTAATTATTTATTCATTTAACTCACTATGATGACAGGTTAGTTGCCATACACTAATTTGTATGGCAACCAAGCACAATTAACGTCCAGACTGATGAAATGCAGTCTGATTGCAGCAACCAATCACAGACGCTCTCAGAGTGGGAGCATCTGTGATTGGCTGTTGCCAGTCAATGCGGTGAATATGCATGAAGCTTAATCGACGTCTATCTATCTATCTATCTATCTATCTATCTATCTATCTATTTTTTTTAACTTTTTACTGCATGGAAATATCCATGCTAAAATCGCTGTCAGTGTGCATTGTGTATGGTGTACAATGTTTTCATCGCACCCGTACACTTGCATTGGCGGAATCTCAGCTTGATCAAGAGACATACACAGCATGCTGCAAATTTTTTCTCAGCACGTTTCTTGCAGATGAAAAATTTGTAGATATGCCTGGCACTGTAGTTGAATATGGTTGTGGGTGCAACCTGATATTTTATCAGATTGCACTCGCAGACCATTTCTGCAGATATGAGTGCACCCTAGTCACTACTACCACATGTGAAAAATAAAAAATGAACTATCCCTGTTTGTTTTTTCTATCTCCCAACTATCCGTATAAGACTCAGTTCACATTTATCATTTCCTCTCCGCTTAGCACTTACTTTGGGGTAAAAGCTATGATTTAGACAAAACACCAGACTGAACCACTCACTATAATGAGGCATATTGAGTCACTTTAAACTTTATCTTCTCTTTGTTTTGACAGTGTCCAATCATTTTAGGTATGGATGCCCACAGTTCTGTGCATGCCTAAAAAGATGGCCATGAATGAAACAGAAGGCAAACGGAATCCAAAGTAATTCCACCTGCCTCGTTAGTGTGAAGGTTTCCTTTAGGGAATTGCCTGAATCAAATTTTTTCGGGTTTACAAGGAAACCCCTATGTAAGTGCTCAAAGCAAAACACAAGAATTTCATCCAAGCCTCTTGCTGAAAGTGATCAAAAAACAGTCTGTATCCCTAATGGTACCTTTACACGCTGCTACAGGATGGTGGAAACAACCGGGTAGATGAGACAAATGTATCTTGCACCGCCAAATCAACCCGAGGTAGCGGCGTGTAAGACGGTTGTTTCCACCCGTCACTTGCGGCACCTGTTTCAGAGCAGTGCTCTAAAACAGGTTGATTTCAAGGCGATGGCAGCGGCCTGTATCGGCGTGTAAATAAACAACAAGAGGGTTGTTTCGACACCTTGCTATCTACCTGGGGCGTGACACAAGCTCCGGGAAACCGCCCCCCTTCAGCGATCATTGGAGGAAGCTCCTGCGTTACGATTGGTAGACGCTGCATAGGGCGGCATATTTAAGGAGCTGACCAGTCACACTACACAATTGCTGGTGCGTCATGTATTAGTCAGCCTCCTGCGCTGGCTAGCCAATCATGATGCTATTGCGGTGTCCTATCAGCGTACGAAATTCTCGTAATCCACAATTCTGGCACACCTATGTGTTGTTCCAGCTGCACCAGGTCCTCCCATATTACCCTCTGTAGTGGCGTGTAAATGAGGTAAGGTGCTTTTCAGAAGGTAACTTTAGGCACCCGGCGGTGTATCCAGAGATAGATTCAACCTTCTGTAAAGCACCTTATAGCGGCGTGTAAAGATGGTGCGGGTACCGTTTGTAACCGTTTGTGCGTGCTCGTGCACGTGAAGCACCCGGTTGTTTCCACCATCCTGTAGCGGCGTGTAAAGGTACCATAAATGTTACCACCAAAATCCCTAACTTGTCCTACAAAAAACAGTTCTACTCAGGTCTGTCATATGTCACTGAATATACTGGTGCATCTCAATGAATTACAATATCATCAAAAAGTTAATTTTATTTCAGTAATTCAATACATAAAGCGAAACGCATATAATATATGGTGTCATTACAGAGTGATCTATTTCAAGTGTTTATTTATGTAAATGTTGATGATTATGGCTTACAGCAAATGAAAACCCAGAGGTGATTAATTATCTCAGAAAATTAAAGTAGAATATGCACTGAGATGATCAGGAGCCTGGGTATAGGATACATATAATGTATGACTCTCTGTAGGATATTCGCTCTGTTATGCCTTGAAGCCAAGTGCAGGATTATTCCAGTGCAGAGTTCCATATAAACAGGTCCGCAGTGGTTCCATCTGTAGCAAGGTATGATTTATTTAGCTAACTTAATTCCTTAGCACATGTCCTCACTGCCCTACAGTGGCTCAGAAACTAAATTCCTTAAAGGTACCTTTACACGCCGCAACTATCACTGGCGATCGGTAGCAACCGTACGTGCGCGTGCACGTTTTTAACGGTTGCTAACGATCGCCGATGCCGCATGTACACTCCGCAATTGCGTCGTCAACCCAAGGGAACGTGGTTCACTGGAAGTTGAGACTGATCCTGCGGGAAACATCCGGGTGAATTCCGTCGCCGCTTTACACGCCGCAACCACCAAGGGAATGTGGGTGTACCTGTGCAGCGCCGCAAGAACATAGGCGTTTGTGATTTATAAACATTATCATCCTGGTGCCTGAGCTTTGGTAGCGGTTCTACAAGACCGTCATTTTATTATCTTGCAAACTAACCCACAGTGGATATATACCTCCAAGACTGTTGGAACACAAAAATTGATGGTATGGTGTGGTATATGGGGTAAAAAGATATTGAGGTCATTCTTCATCAATGGAAACCTCAATGCCACTGGATATCTGAAATTGCTACATGATTCAGATATCCAGTGGCATTGAAGTTTCCATTGCTGAGGAATGGCCTCACTATCTTTGTAGCTCATATACAACAACATACCATCAATTTTTGTGTTCCAACAGTCTTGGAGGGATCTATCCATTGTGGGTTAGTGTCAGACCAATAGCGGTGGTTTTAATTGTTAACTTCCCCATTCACAAGAAAGTTTGCCTCATCACTCATCTGTAGGCAATTGTCTATGCTGTGAAGATACGAGATGTGCAGTATCTGAAACAACAGATACTGGAAGCCTGTGCTAGCATTTCTTTTGCGGTGTTGCTATTAGTGTGTCAAGAGTGGGAGAAGATGCTTGCATTGACATTTTAACACAATGGGCAGAACTTTGAACACATGGCTCACGTGTTGAATCTGGTTGTCCAGCAATTTTTGACACACTATCCTGGCCAAGATGGGCTTCTGCAAAGGGCGGTTGTTGTGTGCTCACTTCCGGCATTCGCATCCTGCAGCTCAGAGACTCTTCGCTCCAGGAGTCTTTCGGCTTGTCCGTTCACCGGCTGAAATGCGATGTGCCGACACGCTGGAATTCTATTCTGCACATGTTGCAGCGACTGTGGCAGCACCGCCATCCCTGGTGCAATATGTTATGATGTGTAGCCTGGACCAACAAGATCCAGAGGTGGGGCAGATCACGCTGCAAGAGTGGTCTCAGCTCAAGGACCTATGCACCCTTCTGCACAGTTTTGAGATGGCGACAAAGATGTTTAGTGCTGACAATGCCATTATCAGCATGACTATTCCGGTCATCTACATGCTGGAGCACACTCTAAACAATATTCAGAGTCAGGTGGTGGGACACGAGGAGGTTGAGGAAGTACAGGAGGAGTCCTATGCGGAAGGGATGACAACATCTGCAAGATTCTCACAGTCGGCAGCACCAAGACGGCAGGCATGGGAGGGTGGTGGAGAGGCATTCACGAGGGCGCATGTTAGCAACCAACCTCTTCAGAAAGGTGCAGGAGCCCAGGAAGAAATGAAGGATGAACTGGCAATGGGCATTGAAGTGTCAGCAGATGAGGGAGACCTTGATGACATTTCTGTTGTGCGAGGTTGGGGGAGAGGGTAGAGGAAAGAAGCATCATTCTCACCTCCCCACCACCAACACAACAAGGACTTGGTCCTCCTGGGTGTGCAAGACACATGAGCACCTTCTTGTAATGCAGACTACAGGGTTGCCACACTATTAGATCCCCGGTACAAGAGCAAATTTGCTGAAATAATTCCTGCCATACAAAGGGACTCACGCATGCAGGACTATCAGCAGATACAAAATCTCAGATCGCCTTTTCCACATACCACCAATGGTAGTAGTAGACAGAGTGAATCTCACAGTTCCAACTTGTCAACCGTGGGACTGTTGCGTCATCATCACTCACACTGTACCAGTAACACAGTATCTGGTAGTGGTACCAGCAATTTTGTGGCCTCGTTTCAAGATTTTTTCAGATCATCATTTTCAAGGCCTGAAGACATGAGCAGTCTGACACATAGTCAACGCATGGAGCGGATGGTACACAAGTATCTCCAACTTAACATCGATGCAAAGACTGAGGAACTGGAGTCTTGCTCATTTTGGGCTTCCAAACTGGAAAAATGGCCTGAGCTCGCCACTCATGCCTTGGAGATCTTGTTGTGCCCCACAGCCAGCCTTCACTCAGAACGTGTCTTCAGCGCTGCTGGTTGTGTGCTGACAGATATGCGCACGCATCTGTCCACCCAGAATGTGGACAGACTAATATTCATAAAGATGAACAAGGCATGGATCCGCAAAGACTTTTCTACCCCTGTGTCATCCTGGGGAGACTAAAGCCTTGTGGATTTTTTCCTAAAAGTAACCATTTAAAGTTTGCAACTGTGGTGCAGTTGATGCCACCTAAGTGGTGTCTGTGCCCAAATTTTTAAAAAAAAGGGAGACTATTCTTGTAGTCCCTTAAATGTGACACAATACTCATCGTCTACACAAGGCCTTACAGATAGTAAGGAAAAACATCACAAAATACTCATCGTCTGAACATGGCGTTACACATACTGAAGTAAAAATCAAGCAATACTCATCGTCTGAACGTGGCCTTACAGATACAGATGTAAAAATCAAGCAATACTCATCGTCTGCATGATGCCTTACAAATACTGGAGTAAAATCGGATTTTCGAAGGGAATGACATGCCTATATCTGTGTCTCCACCTCGTTTTACTCGTCCATCTGTTTTCTTTTTGCGTATTTTTATGTACTTGTCACTTTTCCATGTGTTTGTTGTATCTTCTGAGAAGTGTGTCACCTTTTGGACACCTTAGATGTTGTTTTCTATGTGTTTTCTATGTGTTAGCATATGTTTGGTTTTTCCTGCCATTGTTTTCAATGATATTCGACGGTGTTTGACGAACATTCGACAAACAAACCCCCAATTCGACAAACCGAATCAAATTCAAATACTAGGGTGGTGGATCACCTCTAATATTCAGTGACAGGTTCCCTTTGACTTTATCCGGCCTACTAGGCACAAACAGGTGTTTGGCGTATCTCTCTGTTTTTTCTATAGTACTCTACAAAACTAATGGTGGTCCCACCTGTGTGTGGCGGAGCATGACTTTTATGGTAACGCTTGCACAAGCTTTGACTTTATGTGGCCTTCTAGGCCTAAACAGATCTCTGACCTACCTCTCTGTTTTTTTTATAGTACACCACAAAAATAATAGTGGTCCCACCTGTGTGTGGCAGGGCATGACTTTTATGGGAACGCTTGCACAAGCTTTGACTTCATGTGGCCTTCTAGGCCTAAACAGGTCTCTGACCTACCTCTCTGTTTTTTCTATAGTACTCCACAAAAGTAATGGTGGTCCCACCTGTGTGTGGCAGGGCATAACATTGACGAGTGCGCTTGCATGAGCTTCGAGGGGATCCGGCCCACTAGACCAATTCATATCACTGACCTACCTCTGTAGTTTTTACTGTAATACTCCACAAAATGTTTAGTTACTGAGCAAGCTTTAACCCCTTCAGGACCCAGCCTATTTTGACCCTAATGACCAGGCCATTTTTGTCAATTCTGACCAGTGTCCCTTTATGAGGTAATATCTCTGGAACGCTTCATTGGATCCGAGTGATTCTGAGATTGTTTTTTCGTGACATATTGGGCTTCATGTTAGTATGAAATTTAGGTCGATAATTTTTGTGTTTATTTATGAAAAAATTGAAAATTTGGCAAAAATTTTGAAAATTTAGCAATTTTCATATTTTGAATTTTTATTCTGCTAAACCAGAGAGTTATGTGACACAAAATAGTTAATAAATAACATTTCCCACATGTTTACTTTACATTAGTGCAATTTTGGAAAAAAAAATTTTTTTGGTAGGACGTTATAAGGGTTCAAAGTTCATCAGCAATTTCTCATTATTCCAGCAAAATTTACAAAAGCATTTTTTTTAGTGACCACATCCTATTTGAAGTCCCTTTGAGGGGTTTACATGACAGAAAACACCCAAAAGTGACACCATTCCAAAAACTGCACCCCTCAAGCTACTCAAAACTACATTCAAGAAGATTATTAACCCTTCAGGTGCTTCACAGGATCTAAAGCAAAGTGGAAGGAAAAAATTGACATTTTAATTTTTCTAACAAAAATGTTCTTTTTGCCACAATTCTTTCATTTTCACATGGAGAATAGGAATAAATGGATCCTAAAATTTGTTGAGCAATTTCTCCTGAGTACACCGATACCTCATATGTAATCATAAACCACTGTTTGGGCGCACGGCAAGGCTCAGAAGGGAAGGAGCGCAATCTGACTTTTGAAGCTAATTTTCCATTCAAAAAGTGAAATGGTGCTCCTTCCCTTCTGAGTCCTGCCGTGCGCCCAAACAGTGGTTTATGACCACATATGAGGTATCAGGGTACTCAGGAGAAATTGCCCAACAAATTTTAGGAAACAATTTATCCTGTTGTCCATTTGAAAATTAAAAAAATTAAGCTAAAATAATTTTTTGGTGGAAAAAAAACCTATTGTTTCATACTTGCGGATCAATTTTTGAAACACCTGGGAGTTCAAAGTGCTCACTATGCATCTAGATTTGTTCCTTGGGGGGTCTAGTTTCCAAAATGGGGTCACTTGTAGGGGAGCTCCAATGTTTAGGCGTACAGGGGCTCTCCAAACATGACATGGTGTCCACTAACAATTTGAGCTTTTTCTATTCAAATTGTTAGTAGACACCATGTTGCGTTTGGAGAGCCCCTGTACGCCTAAACATTGGAGCTCCCCCACAAGTGACCCCATTTTGGAAACTAAACCCCCCAAGGAACAAATCTATATGCATAGTGAGAACTTTGAACCCCCAGGTGCTTCACAAATTGATCCGTAAAAATGAAAAAGTACTTTTTTTTTCCACAAAAATATTTTTTTTCATCATTACAGATTGATTTGTGAAGTACCTGGGGGTTCAAAGTGCTCATTATGCATATAGATTTGTTCCTTGGGGAGTCTAGTTTCCAAAATGGGGTTACTTGTGGGGAAGCTCCAATGTTTAGGCACACAGGGGCCCTCCAAACATAACATGGTGTCCGCTAACAATTTGAGCTCTTTTTCTATTCAAATTGTTAGCAGACACCATGTTGCGTTTGGAGAGCTCCTGTGTGCCTAAAGATTGGAGCTCCCCCACAAGTGACCCCATTTTGGAAACTAGACCCCCCAAGGAACAAATCTAGATGCATAGTAAGCACTTTGAACCCCCAGGTACTTCACAAATCAATCCGTAATTATGAAAAAAAATATTTTTGTGGAAAAAAAAAAGTACTTTTTCATTTTTACGGATCAATTTGTAAAGCACCTGGGGTTCAAAGTGCTCACTATGCATCTATATTTGTTCCTTGGGGGGTCTAGTTTCCAAAATGGGGTCACTTGTGGGGGAGCTCCAATGTTTAGGCACACAGGGGCTCTCCAAACATGACATGGTGTCCGCTAACAATTTGAGCTCTTTTTCTATTCAAATTGTTAGTAGACACCATGTTGTGTTTGGAGAGCCCCTATGTGCCTAAACATTGGAGCTCCCCACAAGTGACCCCATTTTGGAAACTAGACCCCCAAGGAACAAATCTAGAGCAGAGTGAGCACTTTGAACCCCCAGGTGCTTCACAAATTGATCCGTAAAAATGAAAAAGTACTTTTTTTTTTCACAAAAACGTTTTTTTTTCATCATTACGGATTGATTTGTGAAGCACCTGGGGGATCAACGTGCTCACTATGCATCTATATTTGTTCCTTGGGGGGTCTAGTTTCCAAAATGGGGTCACTTGTGGGAGAGCTCCAATGTTTAGGCACACAGGGGCTCTCCAAACATGACATGGTGTCCGCTAACAATTTGAGCTCTTTTTCTATTCAAATTGTTAGTAGACACCATGTTGCGTTTGGAGAGCCCCTATGTGCCTAAACATTGGAGCTCCACCACAAGTGACCCCATTTTGGAAACTAGACCCCCCAAGGAACAAATCTAGAGCAGAGTGAGCACTTTGAACCCCCAGGTGCTTCACAAATTGATCCGTAAAAATGAAAAAGTACTTTTTTTTTCCACAAAAACGTTTTTTTTTTCATCATTACGGATTGATTTGTGAAGCACCTGGGGGATCAACGTGCTCACTATGCATCTAGATTTGTTCCTTGGGGGGTCTAGTTTCCAAAATGGGGTCACTTGTGGGGGAGCTCCAATGTTTAGGCACACAGGGGCTCTCCAAACATGACATGGTGTCCGCTAACAATTTGAGCTCTTTTTCCATTCAAATTGTTAGTAGACACCATGTTGCGTTTGGAGAGCCCCTATGTGCCTAAACATTGGAGCTCCACCACAAGTGACCCCATTTTGGAAACTAGACCCCCCAAGGAACAAATCTAGAGCAGAGTGAGCACTTTGAACCCCAGGTGCTTCACAAATTGATCCGTAAAAATGAAAAAGTACTTTTTTTTCCACAAAAACTTTTTTTTTTCATCATTACGGATTGATTTGTGAAGCACCTGGGGGATCAACGTGCTCACTATGCATCTAGATTTGTTCCTTGGGGGGTCTAGTTTCCAAAATGGGGTCACTTGTGGGGGAGCTCCAATGTTTAGGCACACAGGGGCTCTCCAAACATGACATGGTGTCCGCTAACAATTTGAGCTCTTTTTCTATTCAAATTGTTAGTAGACACCATGTTGCGTTTGGAGAGCCCCTATGTGCCTAAACATTGGAGCTCCACCACAAGTGACCCATTTTGGAAACTAGACCCCCAAGGAACAAATCTAGAGCAGAGTGAGCACTTTGAACCCCAGGTGCTTCACAAATTGATCCGTAAAAATGAAAAAGTACTTTTTTTTTCCACAAAAACTTTTTTTTTCATCATTACGGATTGATTTGTGAAGCACCTGGGGGATCAACGTGCTCACTATGCATCTAGATTTGTTCCTTGGGGGGTCTAGTTTCCAAAATGGGGTCACTTGTGGGGGAGCTCCAATGTTTAGGCACACAGGGGCTCTCCAAACATGACATGGTGTCCGCTAACAATTTGAGCTCTTTTTCTATTCAAATTGTTAGTAGACACCATGTTGCGTTTGGAGAGCCCCTATGTGCCTAAACATTGGAGCTCCACCACAAGTGACCCCATTTTGGAAACTAGACCCCCCAAGGAACAAATCTAGAGCAGAGTGAGCACTTTGAACCCCCAGGTGCTTCACAAATTGATCCGTAAAAATGAAAAAGTACTTTTTTTTCCACAAAAACTTTTTTTTTCATCATTACGGATTGATTTGTGAAGCACCTGGGGGATCAACGTGCTCACTATGCATCTAGATTTGTTCCTTGGGGGGTCTAGTTTCCAAAATGGGGTCACTTGTGGGGGAGCTCCAATGTTTAGGCACACAGGGGCTCTCCAAACATGACATGGTGTCCCCTAACAATTTGAGCTCTTTTTCTATTCAAATTGTTAGTAGACACCATGTTGCGTTTGGAGAGCCCCTATGTGCCTAAACATTGGAGCTCCACCACAAGTGACCCCATTTTGGAAACTAGACCCCCCAAGGAACAAATCTAGAGCAGAGTGAGCACTTTGAACCCCCAGGTGCTTCACAAATTGATCCGTAAAAATGAAAAAGTACTTTTTTTTCCACAAAAACTTTTTTTTTTCATCATTACGGGTTGATTTGTGAAGCACCTGGGGGATCAACATGCTCACTATGCATCTACATTTGTTCCTTGGGTGGTCTCGTTTCCAAAATGGGGTCACTTGTGGGGGAGCTCCAATGTTGAGGCACACAGGGGCTCTCCATACGCGACATGGTGTCGCTAACAATTCCAATTGTTAGCGGACACCATGTCGCGTATGGAGAGCCACTGTGTGCCGAAATATTAGAGATCCCCCACAAGTGACCCCATTTTGGAAACTATACACCCCAAGGGACAAATCTAGATGCATCATGAGGACTCTGAACCCCCAGGTTGCTTCACAAATTGATCCGTAAAAATGAAAACATTATTTTTCTTCCACAAAAATCTTAATTTTTTATTGTTACGGATCAATTTGTGAAGCACCTGGGGGTTCAAAGTACTCATTAGGCATCTAGATTTGTTCCTTGGGTGGTCTCGTTTCCAAAATGGGGTCACTTGTGGGGGAGCTCCAATGTTGAGGCACACAGGGGCTCTCCATACACGACATGGTGTCGCTAACAATTCCAATTGTTAGCGGACACCATGTCGCGTATGGAGAGTATGTAGTGTACGTCAGGTTGGTCTGGTGTAGTGTGAGTCAGGTTGGTGTGTGGAACATATAAGGAATAGAGGAACGTGGGGTCCTCTTCCTCATACAGCCTAACATGTTGATCCAGAGGAAGGCAAAAAACCCCCATGTGGCAACATAAGCTCCACATTGGGGGAAAAAATTCCTTCCCGACTCCACATATGGCAATCAGACTAGTTCCCTGGATCAACCCCCCATCAACAATCTAGTATGTATAACGGTAATGTTATACTTTTCATAAAAGGCATCACTCATTACAAGACTAGTGTAGTGTAGGTCAGGTTGGTGTTTGTGGTGTAGTGTATGTCAAGTTGATGTGTGCGTCTGCGTCAGGCTGGTGTGTGTGGTGTAGTGTATGTCAGGCGGGAGTGTGTGGGTTATGTAGGATGTGTTCAGTCCATGGATGTGTGATAGACTTTGAAGCAGTCTTTCATGCACAGTCCAGGTTTGTCAGGACAGGTTTCACATTGGAAACGGGTGTCCTTTCTTATCCCCCTTTTGTAGCAGACCCGGCACCTTTTTTGTGATCTTGCTATCTTAGCTGTTTGCGGCACCTCACCAGGAAAATGTTGCCCTGGTACTATGCGTGAACCTTGAGTTCCAGGGGTGCTGGGGCTCGCTTCGTCTTCTCCAAACAGGAGGGCCCTTATCACCGCCTCCTGAAACTGAAGGAAGGTGTTGGTGGTCTGGCCTGCACGTGATAGCACGTATGCATTATACAGTGCCGTTTGAACAATATGCACGGCCAGTTTTTTGTACCACACCCTGGTCTTCCTCATGGCACTGTAGGGCTGAAGGACTTGATCAGAAAGATCAACTCCTCCCATGTGCTTGTTGTACCCCCGGGCACAGTCCGGTTTGTAGACCTGTGCGGGGGTACCTCTAACGGTGGTGGCCGTGGTGGTGGGACCATGGATTGTGGTCAAGAAAAGGACATCCCTTTTGTCCTTGAACTTGACCACAACCATGTTGCTGCTACATTGGGCTCTGCTTTCACCCTTTGGAAGCAGCTGCCCAACTAGCGTCACAGGGAGACCCCTCTGGTTTCTGCGCACAGTACCGCAAGCGGCGGTAGTTCTGGCAGAAAGGGACTGAAATAGTGGGATACTTGTATAAAAGTTATCAACGTATAGATGATAACCTTTATCAAGTAGTGGGTGGATCAGATCCCACACTATTTTTCCACTAACCCCAGAGCAGGGGGACACTCTGGGGGCTCGATCCTCGAATCCTTTCCTTGGTACACTCTAAAGCTGTAAGTGTACCCTGAGGTACTCTCGCACAGCTTGTAGAGTTTTATTCCGTACCTCGCCCTCTTGCTGGGCAGGTATTGCCGGAATAGAAGCCTCCCTTTGTAGTGGACGAGGGATTCATCCACACAAATTTCCCTTTGGGGAACGTACACTTCAGCAAACTTGTTGCTGAAGTGTTCGATGACTGGCCGAATTTTGAATAGCCTATCAAAATTCGGGTCATCGCGGGGAAGGCTGTCCGCGTTGTTCCTGAAATGCAGAAACTTGTGGATGACCTCGAATCGCTTTCTGGTCATCACCATTGCAAACACTGGAGTGTGATATAAAATATCTGTACTCCAGTATTGGCGGATTTTTGGTTTCTTCACAATCCCCATGTGAAGTACCAGGCCCCAATATTTCATCATTTCTACTGAGTCCACGGGACTCCAAGATGAAAATGATGAATTTGGGTTGGCGGCCAAAAACTGTTCGGCGTAGATGTTTGTCTGCTCCACCATGAGACGGACAATGGCCTCAGAGAAATAGATTTTGAAAAAGTCTATTTCCCTGAAGTTTGCCGTCTCAATTTGGATTCCTGATTGGGGAATGAAATCAGGAATCTGTGGAGAGTAGTGTTCAGGGACGGGCGTCCAAACGGGGGCACTAGTGCTAGGTTGGGAGTGACTAGCACCAGGTTGGGGGTTACTCACAGATGGCTGTGGGTCTTCCTCCATGGCCTCCGGCTCCTCTTCTCTATGCTCCGGCTCCTCTTCCCCATGCTCTGGTTCCTCTTCCCAGGGCTCTTCTTCCTCTGGCTCCGGACAAGGTCTTGTCCTCCGACGTCTTCTTGGTGACGACTCGGTGTCACTGGAGGAGAAAGATTCGGAGGAATAGAGGAACGTGGGGTCCTCTTCCTCACAATTGGCTTCGGAGGCAACAAAATCATATGCCTCCTCAGCTGTGTACACTCTTTCTGACCGTGTTGAGCGGGATCGGCGGGACATTTTGTGTGCTTTGTGCGCGTGTACAAAAAATAAAATTTTATTATAGTGTGTGTGTACGTGTGTATGTGCAAGTGATTGGTGTAACTTTCAAGCGGGGGCTGTCACGTGCAAGGGAATTATGGCAGGGGCTGTCTGGTGCGGGAGCTGTCTGGTGCGGGCGGTATAAGGCGGGGGCTGCCTGGTACGGGGGCTGTCTACAGCAGGAGCGGGGGCAACGGCGGCAGAGAGCAGGGGAGGAGGTTCTGCAGCAACGGCGCTGCAGTAAAAGGAGCGGGGGCGGCTAGATCCTGCGGCGGCGGTGCTACGGCAGGAGCAGGGGCGACGGCGGCAGAGAGCGGGGAAGAAGGTTCTGCTGCAACGGTGCTGCAGTAAAAGGAGCGGGGGCGGCTAGATCCTGCGGCGGCGGTGCTACGGCAGGAGCAGGGGCGACGGCGGCACAGAGCGGGGAAGGAGGTTCTGCTGCAACGGTGCTGCAGTAAAAGGAGCGGGGGCGGCTAGATCCTGCGGCGGTGCTACGGCAGGAGCAGGGGCGACGGCGGCAGAGAGCAGGGAAGGAGGTTCTGCTGCAACGGTGCTGCAGTAAAAGGAGCGGGGGCGGCTAGATCCTGCGGCGGCGGTGCTACGGCAGGAGCAGGGGCGACGGCGGCAGAGAGCGGGGAAGAAGGTTCTGCTGCAACGGCGCTGCAGTAAGAGGAGCTGGGGCAGCTAGATCCTGCGGCGGCGGTGTTACGGCAGGAGCAGGGGCGACGGTGGCAGAGAGCGGAGGAGGAGGTTCTGCTGCAACGGCGCTGCAGTGAAAGGAGCAGGGGCGGCTAGATCCTGCGGCGGCGGTGGCTACGGCAGGAGCAGGGGCGACAGCGGCAAAGAGGTTCTGCTGCAATGGCGCTGCAGTGAAAGGAGCAGGGGCGGCTAGATCCTGCGGCGGCGGTTGCTACGGCAGGAGCAGGGGCGACAGCGGCAAAGAGCGGGGAAGGAGGTTCTGCTGCAACGGTGCTGCAGTAAAAGGAGCGAGGGCGGCTAGATCCTGCAGCGGCGGTGCTACGGCAGGAGCAGGGGCGACGGCGGCAGAAGGTTCTGCAGCAACGGCGCTGCAGTAAAAGGAGCGGGGGTGGCTAGATCCTGCAGCGGCGGCGGTGCTGCAGCAGAAGAGCGGGGACGGCGGCGATGTTCTGCAGAGCAAGCGGTGGGGGGTAACCGGCAGTAGAGGGGGAGCCGCAGGTAGGGAACAGAGATGGGGTGGTGAGGTTCTACAGCAGCAGCAGTGGTGCTGCTGCTCAGAACAAGCGGTGGGGGGTCAGCGGGCAGTAGAGGGAGAGACGCAGGTAGGGGACAGAGATGGGGGCAGTAGGAGCGGTGAGGTTCTGCAGCAGCAGCAGCAGTGCTGCTGCTGCAGAACAAGTGGTTGGGGGGGGTCTGGGCAGTAGATGGGGACTGAGAATCAGGCAGAGGACAGAGATAGGTTGGTGAGGTTCTGCAGCAGCTGCACAGAACAAGTGGTGGTGCTGCTGCAGAACAAGTGGTTGGGGGGGGACAGAGATGGGGTGGAGAGGTTCTGCAGCAGCTGCACAGAACAAGCGGTGGTACTGCTGAAGAACAAGTGGTTGGGGGGGGCAGAGATGGGGTGGAGAGGTTCTGCAGCAGCTGCACAGAACAAGTGGTGGTGCTGCTGCAGAACAAGTGATTGGGGGGGGCAGAGATGGGGTCGAGAGGTTCTGCAGCAGCTGCACAGAACAAGTGGTGGTGCTGCTGCAGAACAAGTGGTTGGGAGGGCAGAGATGGGGTGGAGAAGTTCTGCAGCAGCTGCACAGAACAAGCGGTGGTGCTGCTGCAGAACAAGTGGTCAGGAGGGGGGGACAGCGGTGGGGAGGTGAGGTTCTGCAGCAGCTACTACTGCAGTACAGCGATCGGCGGGGTGAGAGGGTTACTGGGGGGGAAGGGGGTCTGCAACAGCAGCTGCGGTAGTGCTGCTGCCGCAGAACAATCGGCGGTGGCGGCGGCGGCGGCGGCGATCAGGGGGTTAAATCTTTATTTTTACCGGCAGTCAGGGGCGGCAGTAGGCAAGTGCTCTTCCCTCTTCAGCCTCCTCGGACAAGATGAGGCTGAGGAGGGAGGGCATAGACAGGTCACATCGCCCCTCCAGATGTCATTGGACAGCAAGCGTCACATGGACGCTTGCACCAATGAGATCGGAGGGGGGGGGGCCGGTGAGCGGGGAGGCACCCTCCCAGGGGTCATCTACAGGTCCCTGGCTACGTGCAGCTCCGGTGTTTTTATTCTAAACAAAACACCGGAGCTGTACCAGCGCAAACACGCCAGGACGTTGTGCAACGTCCTGGGTCGCTAACGGGCCAAAACACAGGACGTTGTACAACGTCCTAGGTCGTTAAGGGGTTAACCAAGAAATGCTAGGCCAGGTCCTGTTCCAGACCCTGTGCCATGCATGCAAGCTGGGCCATTGAGCAATTTTGGGTCTGGGAGAATTGATGCCATTTTGCTGTAGGTGTGACCCTTTGAAAGGAGTAAGGATTCTTGTTGGAGTCCCCTTGCTATGTTTTACATGATTTAAGAAGGGTGTGACTTGTCCATACCTGTGTCTCATTCTCCTTTTACTCTTCACCTCTTTTTACTTAATGAAGAAAACGTGAGCTACTTAGCCTGTTACTATTTGTACTGTGTTTGAATTTTTGTCACTTTTTGTGGTGTTTGTTGTCCATTCTGAGTAGTTTGGCAGCTTTTTTAGCCCTTTGAAGGTGTTTTCTATGTGTTGTCTGTAGCCTGCCATTGATTTCAATGGGGTTTGCGTTGTTCGTCGAACATTCAACGAAGAAATCTCAAATTTGACGAATCGAATCAAATTCGAACATTAGGGTGGTGGCTCATCTCTACTCATTATGACGCTTCATAAATTCTCATTGTAAAAGCAACTTCCTGCTCCCACATTATTCCCAGTGTGAGCCAGTAATTTGGAATAGAAACATGAGTGAAAAGAGGACAAAAGTGTCACCAAAGAGTGGGGAAGATGGTAATCGGTAAATATATTATGACCTTTCCAGTACATTACACACATACTGTATTTACACAGGTTTAGATAATAAAAAATATATATTCTTAGTGCGTCTTTAATCACGAGAAAACTTCCCAGCCAAATAATCTTTGTATATCCTGAAAAAATCAGGACTTAGCTGTAAGCACTTTAAAAGAACAGAGCTTAAAGTACGATCTAAAATCACATTAACGTATTAGATGCTTTCCTGAGTATTAGATAAATATCATAGGTTAAGGAAATTCTCATTATCTTCCTTTTCTCTTTGTCTCTACATTTTACTGTAAAAGGAATCAATGAAGCGTAAATGCAAAGTATATCTAATAGTCTGTTCAGTGTTTCCTCTTAGACTTATGCTGACTGATACACAAATAAACTCAGTTTTATGCTAACTGAAGCCACAGATGTTTCTCGGTATTGATCTCCAGTATTAATGATCTGTAAGCATCTTATAGCACATATGGGAAATTTTGTAAAAGCAGAAGGCTTAAGACTCCAATCTTTATTGCTAGCAGCCAACAAACTTTCATGTCTCCAAGTAGCCACACTTATCAAAAACTCATAAATTATTTAGCTTTTTAATTAAAAGAAAGTTTTAGTAACTGCTTGCCACTGTTCCTAAACATCTGCCAGAATGAGCTAACGATTCTGATAACATCCACATTACAATAAAATAACTATATAAAGATTGGAGAGCATTTACTAACATTGTGGGAATACTCAAATCACATAAATAACATGTTTGTGTAAACTAAACTTCTGCTTAGATTTTGGGACCAGTGAATGTAAAAAATATTGTAACGCCAGTCCGGCATCCCTACATTCTTAAGCTTCCTCCACCCTGCAAGGTCATCTCAGCTTCCTGCTTTCAGGGCCTGCGAAAGCCGAGGGCTTGCATGCTCTTTTCCCTTTTCTTAAAAGGGCAGCCCCCTTAATCTGGAAGTGCCAAGAAATTCCCCTGCAGTCTTCCAAGACTTCATGAACAGAATCTTTCAGTATGTTCTCTACTCATATACTTCTCATATACCTGAATGACATCCTAGTGTTCTATCCTGATCTGCCCACACACAGGAGGAATGTTCACCAAGATCTGCAGAGACTGAGGGAAAACTGTCCTTAGGCCAAGTTTGAAAAATATATTTTCAAGCATTCCTCTCTTTCTTTTCTGGGGTACATAATCTCTGATATTGGACTAAAAATTGATCCTGTGAGGATGTATGTGATCCTTAAGTTGCTTCATCCTAACCATATGGAATCTATCCAGTGATTTCTGGGATTCACAAATAACTACCATCAGTTTATACCACACCTCTGATTCCGAACCTCTCCAATCACTGCCATAATTCACAAGGGCGTTAGTCCTCAGCTGTGGACTCTGGGGGCTGAAAATGCTTTTATCTCCAAAAATCAGGGCTTCTCATCGGCTCTAGTGCTGCTCCAACCCAAGATCAGTACGTAGTCCTTCTTAGAGGTGAATGATTTTTCCTCTGGGGCCTTCCTCATACAGAAATCTCCCAACAGGCAAATGAGAACCTGCAGTTTTGTTTTCAAAGCCTATTATGCTCCAGAACACAATTATTCATTTGGCTAGGGACAGTTGTTGGTGACTAGGATGACTTTAGAGGAGTGGCAATAGCTACTAAAAGTGGCAATCCATCCTTTTGTCATTTACGAGTACATCATCATATCATGTACATAGACTATAAGAGCTTGGACTACTTGCCATCCACAAAGAGACTGAATCAATGCTAAGCTAGAGGGTCATTGTTCTTTGCTAATTTTGACTTTGTACTCCAGTTTTGGCCAGCAGACAAGAATGTCAAAGTGGATGTGCTTTTCAAGTTTTTTGTATCAACTGACTAAGATAAGGAAACTCAACACATCAGTGAACTCTCCAAGATGCTTACTGTGGCTCCCGTAAAGTAATTTTGGGTTCCACTTGGAAAGACCATCATCACATAAGCAGACCAGAAGTTAGTTCTATAGCGGGGTACCTTGACTAAGTTGGCTGGTCATGTTTGGTAGAAGAAGATGGCTCTTCTCACCTCTCTCAAGGCATTATTGATGGCTAATCTTGCGGTAGGACATCATGGACTTTGTCTTTGCCTACCCATCATGTGCTCAGAAAAAGACCCCAGAGCAGCTTCCATCAGGTCTTTTACAACCACTATCTGTGCCATCTGGTCCCTTACAGTACATCACAATGGATTTCATTACAGACTTTCTGGTGTCCTCCAGTTGCACCGCTATCTGGGTGTAGTGGATGGTTTTTCTAAAACACTGAAGCCCCGCACATTTTTTGAAATTATTTATTTATTTAGTTATTTATTTAACACACTATGATGGCGGGTTGGTTGCCACACTAAAGTGTATGGCAACCAAACACAATCACCGTACAGATTGAGGAAATGCACTCTGATTGCAACAGCCAATCACAGACGGTCATATAGTGTATGGCAACCAACCTGCCATTATAGTGTGATACAATTTTTTTTATAGCAGCCCTAACAGTGTATTGTGCCATGAATTTTGCCACATAGCTGTTTATTAAATTACATAATTACCCTGCTCCTTAGGTGCTAGCCTGCCATCTTGGGTGATAACCTTTTGTAATTGTCCCTATCCTCTGCTTTTTAAATAATAAATATGCACTTTCCACTTTGAACAGACTTATGGTTGTATGTTGTGTATTGGGTTTATCTGTGCCTTAGGCGCGGCCGGTTTTATCCACGGGTGCATGTTCCCCTTGATTTTATGGGGTATAAGTTAACATCCTGCATGAAGGTTAATAAGTGTGTAGAATAACGTAGAACCAAATAATTAGTGCATTTACCCAAATGCTTCTGTCCTATGTAAAGCATTACCGAACATTTGCCGAATTTCCTGACTTTTCAGCAAAACATTCAAATTTGAGGTGCTCCACGAACAATGTCAAATTTGGTCCGAATTTGAGATTGGCAAACATGTTCGAGCAAAGTTCGCTCATCACTGATGCTGCCAAACTGGTTTTGGTGTGTTTACTTTTACTATGGGGCACACCTCTTGCATTGAGTGACACGATTCAGACCCGAGCAATCAGTACTGAAGTGAATGTTTGCACACTATTGGTTCCTAATGCCTAGCTGCCAGTTAAAAATGTTTAAGAACTGAGTTGCGGATACTTAGTTGCAGTCATTATTGAAGTGTGACATGTTAACATGAAACATAATGATGAAAATAAGTAAGTTAATTCAGGTCACCATTTACCACGAATTAATATGGAATGCTGAATTAGACTATTGGGCACTGAACACTGCAGGGATGCCAGAAGGACAACTGTAATATGCATTAACTTAAAATGTGAGCCCCAATGGGGACGGAGTTGCAAATGAATGTTAAGGGCTATATAGCTAAATACATATTATTATTAGTACTATTATGATTATTATGACATTAAATAGTGATTGCATATTTTTAAGAAGCAATAGCCATTTTTTGGGGTTTAATTAGTGTGAATAGACCTATAAGATCAGGGATTAGAAGCATTATATAGTCATATGCAGTTTTTTCATATATTACTTTTACATAAGTGTACAACAGATGGTCTCGCATGCTGTTGACCATCTGCAATAATAAAGGTTTGCTCTCCAATAAAAATAATAATAAAAAAATATTCACAAAAATTTCCCTTAAAAATACAAAGCTCTCTTAACCTTGCTTTTCTGTTCGGGTCCATATGACCTGAAATGAAATTTGAGACCCTGCAGATTTATTATTATGTGTATCTGAAACTTGTAATTAATTGACTTTTCCTCGTTTGAGGGGTTCTTACTATCAGTGTTGTTTTTTTTTTTGTTTACTTTTTTTATTTACTGTTTGCTACATGCTGATTGTTACACTTGTACTGTTTTGGTCAATATGACCGGATAACATTTTATACTGTTCAACAGGTCACTAATTATTTCTGCCTGCAATATGTATTTGTTTTCCTGTGTACTTCATCTCATTATTCAAAAGGTTGGAGGTTTCACTGTTCTTATCAGTGAGCAAATACTCATCCAGTCATTTCTTTCAATTCTGTGAGAGAGGAAGCAAATAGTTTCACTTTCAATTCTGAGAGACAATACACTGGATTCTGTGAGAGAGGGCACTGAGCTGTGATTAGACATCTTTACAAGTATGTGGCATATGGGCTATGCTTTTCTTCTCAAATTATTAAATTCTGTTCTTTAAGTTGCATATTGTAAATCCATTGTTTTATTACTGTGTTATGAATAAAGCTAATGTGAGCCAATCTAAAGATACCCTTACGCTTGTGCAGACTGAATGTTTGTCTAGGAGGGGGTATATTCTCACTGATGTGATATATTGATTGCATGGATGAGCATTGAGTACAGTTTTGAACAGGGTCTGTTTTGACTCATGAAATAAAAGTACAAAATGTCACATGTGACAACTTTTTCACATCCTACCAAATGGGCCAGATGTTGCGAAAAAGACAACTTACCATGCTGGGTACTATAAGGAAAAACAAGTCAGAACGTTCGCAAGATACCCTTATTAAAAGAGATGTGTATAAAGGGTTGGCCATTTATATGGATGCACCTAAATAAAATGTGAATGGTTGGTGATATCAACTTCCTGTTTGTGGCACATTAGTATATGGGAGAGGGAAACGTTTTCCAGATGGGTGGTGACCATGGTGGCCATTTTGAAGTCAGCCATTTTGGATCCAACTTTATTTTTTTCAATGGCTGGAGGGTCATGTGACACATCAAACATTGAAAATTTCATAAGAAAAACAATGGTGTGCTTGGTTTTAACATAAATGTATTCTTTCATGAGTTATTTACAAGTTTATGACCACTTATAAAATATGTTCAAAGTGCTGCCCATTGTGTTGGATTGTCAATGCAACCCTCTTCTCCCACTATTGACACACTGATAGCAATCAATTTTAGGTGACCAACTTCAGAATAAAATAAAAAATCTTTATTAGAAAAAGAGTAAAAAGGTCTGAGACCTACATATGTGACAGGCAATGATAACACACAACACATAGGAACTCAAAATATGGGACAACCGCAAACCATTCCTATCAAGACCCTAAAATCTTACTCCTGCCTACCAGTGGAGGTTTTATGCACCCTAATTTATGGTGCCCCTACCCCCCAGTGGCTTACCTTAGGCTTGCCCTAACAGGCAATCACAGTAATGGAGAAAAGAGTACTGAGGCAGAGTTAACTTCATGTAGTCCAGAATGACTGAACAGTCCTCAATATTGTTGCGGGTCCATATACGGTTCCAGACAAGGTAGAATGATGAGTTTCTCCAGTAGCTTTACGCGTTTACCCCATCTTGTGTAACGGGGCTCATCAGAAGGTTGGAGATGATGTTACAACTCGCCTAAGAACAAGAGGTCAGACAATTAGATCCCATAAACATGGTATTATGTATACCTAAAGGGAGGTATTCTCATATATTTCAAAGATTAGTCCTCTATCAAAGATAAATGATTATTTTGGTGCACAAAGAGCATTTACCACCAGCTCAGAGGCACCGCAATGGGGAGCTTTTCTGCCCCATCATATGCCAACAGGCTCCTGGGCTGGTGGGAGGACCTATGTGTATTTATGGACTCCATGAATAATTGGACTCAATATATATCATTTTGGGGCCATTACATCGATGACGTTCTTGTTCTGTGGTCCGGCACAAAATAATTATTCATAGCTTTTGTAAAAGAACTGAACAAAAACGATTTAGGGCTCTTCTCTATCAATTAGATAAGTACCGATAGATTACCATTTCTCGATATTCTCCTTACCAAAGATATAAATGGCCATATACAATTGACCATCTATAGAAAACTGACAGCAACAAATAACTTGCTACATTGAGGAAGTTACCATGCCATACTTCAAACAAGAGGTATCCCCAAAGGACAATATATCTGCGCATTCGGAGAAAGTGTTCAAACAAAAATTAATTTCATAGCCGAGCAGGAGAATTAAGAGATAGATTTTTGGAGAGAAGTTACCCACATCCAGTCCTACACGCGGCATACAAAAAAGCACTAACGTGCACCAGAGACTCACTATTAACTCCAAACAAAAAGAAAGATGATAATCAGTCTGTGACCAGAATTATAGGTACCAGAAATTGTACATCTATTGAGAAAGCACTGGAGCATTTTACTTGCGGACCCTGATTTAAAGGATTTTGGCATGCCCCACCCAAATATATCGTATATACTCGCGTATAAGCCGAGTTTTTCAGCCCAAAAATTAGGCTGAAAAGTACCCCCCTCGGCTTATACGCGAGTCATATACTGCAGAAGCCCGCCGGCAACCCGCATCAGTATACAGGCCCCCCCCATTAGTATCCAGGGCCCCCCCCCCCTTGCTCCGGAAACCTGTAAAGTAAAATCAATATACTTATCACTGTCCTGTCGCCGCCATCCCCGCCGCTGCCATCGCGATCCTCCGACTTCATCCGTCTTCTTCCGGCTTCCTGTGGTCGGCGCAGGCAATGACGTCATTGCCTGCGCCGACCACAGGAAGCCGGAAGACGCTGGATGAAGACGGTTGAGCGCGATGGCAGCGGTGAGGACGGCTGTATACTACCACTGGGGCTGCTCTATATACCTCTGGGGCTGCTGGGGCTGCTGTATACTACCACTGGGGCTGCTCTATATACCTCTGGGGCTGCTGTATACTACCACTGGGGCTGCTGTATATACCTCTGGGGCTGCTGGGGCTGCTGTATACTACCACTGGGGCTGCTGTATACTACCACTGGGGCTGCTGGGGCTGCTGTATACTACCACTGGGGCTGCTGCTGTATATACCACTGGGGAGGCTGCTGTAACACTGCTGGGGCCTGTATATACCACTGGGAAGGCTGCTGTATACCACACTGCTGGGGGCTGTATACTACCACTGGGGAGGCCTGTATACCACTGGGGTGGCCTGTATACCACACTGCTGGGGGCTGTATACCTGTGCTGGGGTCCACCCTCGGCTTATACATGAGTCAATAGGTTTTCCCAGATTTTGGGGCAAAAGTAGGGGGGTCGGCTAATACACGGGTCGGCTTATACATGAGTATATACGGTACATACAGACGGGATAGGTCTATAGGTGATAAACTAGTGCACAGTCATTACCAACCACCAAAGCCGCAAACCACATGGTTGCAGAACTTAAGGACAGTGGGTACATACAAATGTGGTCACTGTTAGTTCGGCGCATGGGTCCAGCCTTCAAAAACTATTACTAGTTCCGCAGCTAATACCACCTATAGTTTACGGACGTTTGCCAACTGTAGTACCCAGGGCTTAATATATATAATTACCGTACATACTCGCGTATAAGCCGAGTTTTTCAGCCCAAAAATTGGGCTGAAAAGTCCCCCCCTCGGCTTATACGTGAGTCATACGGCAGGCCGCCCGCCCGCCACCCCCATCAATATACAGGCGCCCCCATTCAGTATCCCTGGACCCCCCCTTGCTGCCGCAAACCTGTAAAGTAAGATCATTACTGTCCTGTCGGCCCCGTCCCCGCCGCTGCCATCGCGCTCCTCCGGCTTCATCCAGCTTCTTCCGGCTTCCTCCTCTGGTGGGTGCAGGCAATGACGTCATTGTTTGTGCGCCAGAGGATGAAGCCGGAAGACACTAGATCAAGCCAGAAGAGCGCGATGGCAGCGGCGGGGACGGCGGCGACAGGACAGTGATAAGTATAATGATCTTACTTTACAGGTTTGCGGCAGCAAGAGGGGGCCCTGGATACTGATGGGGGGCGCCTGTATACTGATGGGGGTGGCGGGCGGGCTGCTGCTGTATACCTCTGGGGCTGCTGCTGTATATACCGCTGAAGCTGCTGCTATATATACCTCTGGGGCTGCTGCTGTATATACCTCTGGGGCTGCTGCTGTATATACCTCTGAGGCTGCTGTATATACCTCTGGGGCTGCTGCTGTATATACCACTGGGGCTGCTGCTGTAACACTGCTGGGGCCTGTATATACAACTGGGGAGGCTGCTGTATACCACACTGCTGGGGGCTGTATACCTGTGCTGGGGTCCACCCTCGGCTTATACACGAGTCAATAGGTTTTCCCAGGTTTTGGGGGCAAAAGTAGGGGGGTCGGCTTATACACGGGTCGGCTTATACACGAGTATATACGGTACATGTCCTTGCCCAAGGAACTACATAGGCAAAACAAAGAGGGAACTGCAGAAAAGACTAGGAGAAGGTCTTGGTGATGTAAGTACAAAGATAGTGGGGCCATTCTTCATCAATATAAACCTCAAAGCCACTGGATATCTGAAGTTGCTAAATGATTCAGATAGTATTATTATTATTATTATTATTTTTATGGTTACACCTCGCCCCTGGTTGCACCACGCCCCCGGCGGCATCCCATCCCTGGCTGCATCCCATCCCTGGCTGCATCTCATCCCTGGCTTTTTCTGAGTCCCTGGCTGCACCACTTCCCTAGTTGTCTTCCACCTCCGGCTAAACCTCACCCCTGGCTATTCAAAGCCACGACTGCATCCCATCCCAGGCCACACCCCACCCCCTGGCTGCACCCCTCTCCTGGGCACATCACACCCTGATCCGTGTGCCACCCTTGACTGCACCCCGTCCTTGGCTGCCCCCATCTCTGCCTGCCCCCCTCCCCTTTCTCACTCTCCATCACCCTCCCCCGACCCCGGCAAACCCACCCCCCCAACTCGACCCTGTCCCCTAGCCTACCTTGCTCGCGCCTGGTCCACGCACCTCCCCTGCCCCTTCCCACCCTTGCAATATCTTACTGCTAAAATCTGCACACTTAACTGCTACCCACAATGTTTCCCCTCCTTTTCACCCTCATCCCCATCCAACTTCACTTCCTTCTAACCCCGAACATCCCTCCACCCACCAAAGCCGTAGTGATCTCTCCCTCCTTCCTACCCATCCATCTCACCCCTTTCTCCGAACTATTCCTCCACACCCAGTCCCTCTTCTCCACACACGCATGGCCACCATGCAAACTCTCCTGCTCCCACCTGCTAACCCACTCGTTGCTTCTCCTACTTGCAGGTGACATATCCCCCAATCCTGGACCCCCCCCCCCCACCATATCCCTCTGTCCACCTCCAGCATGTACCCATCCCCCAAAACAAACTTTCGCAACCCCCACAACCTTATACCCATTCACAAACCACAGTCCCCCTGCCTGAAGCATTGTGGAACACCCGCTCGGTATGCAACAAACTCTCTTTCATCCATGACCTTTTCATCACCAACAAACTCAAATTCCTCGGCATCACCGAAACTTGGCTTACCATCACTGACACAGCCTCCCGTGCTGCACTGTCTTACGGCAGACTCACTCTTTCCCACACACCCTGCCTAAGTAACACCCGCAGCGGTGGTGTAGGTATACTCCTGTCCGACAGCTGCTCCTTCACCCCAACTACACCCACTCTCTCCATCACCCTCCCCTCCTTCGAACTGCACTCAGTCCGCATTTTCTCCCCTTGCAACCTCCAGCTCGCTGTCATCTACTGCCCCCCAGGACCCAACGCCCCCTTCCTCGACCACTTCAACACTTGGCTTCTCCATTTCTTTTCCTCAGACATACCCACTATCATCATGGGTGACCTCAACATCTTCATCGACACCCCCGACAAGGCTGCCTCCCGACTCCTATCACTGCCCACCTCCTTTGGCCTCTCCCAATGGTCCTCCTCAGCCACTCATAAAGACGACCATACGCTTGACCTTATCTTCACCCACCTCTGTTCCCTCACCGACCTCTTAAACTCACCCCTCTTCCAATCTGATGACTTTCTCCACGCTCTTTCCCCCTACTTCACCCCTCCCCTCCGGAAACTCAGTCACCCCCGCAGAAACCTTAATCTCATCGACATCATCTCACTCTCTCACTCCCTCTCACCGACCTTGCCTCCGCACCTGATGTCAACGCTGCAACCACCCTCTATAACTCCACACTAACTGTGGCTCTCAATCATGCCGCCCCCACCTCGCAGACACCAAAACTCGCACACACAGGCAACCCTGGCTTACCTCTCTCACAAAAGAACTACGTCGAGCGTCCAGGCTAGCCGAACGGAGATAGAAGAAATTCCACTCTGCGGCCTACCTCACCATGTACAAACAATCCCTCTCCAACTTCAAGGACGCACTCACCACCGCTAAGCAAACCTACTTCTCTTCCGTAATCAACACACTGTCCCGAAACCCCAAGCAACTATTCAAAACCTTCAACTCCCTACTCTGTCCTCCGGCACCTCCTCCTTCCCCCCCTCATCTTCGCCGACGACTTCGCCACCTTCTTCAAACAAAAGATTGACAAAATTAGAGAACGCTTTAGCCCAACGTCCCCCTGACCCACCCCGATCACCACCGAACCCTCTTAGACCAAAGGAAGCTTCTCCAACGTGACTGAAGATCAGTTCTCCTCACTCCTATCACGATCTCACCTCACCACCTGCGCCCTCGACCCACTACCCTCCCACCTCATCCCAAACCACACCGCAGTCCTCATCCCTGCCCTAACTCTCCTCTTCAACCTATCACTCACTACCTTCAAACATGCCCTGATCTCACCCATCCTCAAAAAACCCTCCCTCGACCCATCATCTGTCGCTAACTTCCGCCCCATATCTCTCCTCCATTTCGCATCCAAACTACTTGAACAACACGTCCATTCTGAACTGTCCTCCCACCTATCCTCCTGCTCCCTCTTCAACCGCCTACAATCCGGTTTCCGACCTCATCACTCCACTGAAACAGCCCTAACCAAAGTCACCAATGACCTATTGACCGCGAAGAGTAAATGACACTACTCCGTCCTCCTCCTTGACCTTTCTGCCGCATTTGACACGGTCGACCACTATCTCCTACTTCAAATCCTGGAATCTCTTGGTATCACTGACCTCGTCCTCTCTTGGATCTCCTCATACCTTACAGACCGCACTTTCAGCGTCACCCACTCCCACACCTCTTCCTCGTCCTACCCTCTTACTGTCAGCATTCCCCAGGAATTGGTTCTGGGGCCATTACTCTTCTCCATCTACATCCTCAGCCTAGGGCAACTCATTGAGTCCCATGGCCTCCAGTACCATCTCTACGCCGACGACACCCAGATCTACCTCTCCGGCCCCGACATCACCTGCCTTCTGTCTAAAATCCCCCAATGCCTGTCCGCCATCTCATCTTTCTTCTCTACTCGCTTCCTCACGCTCAACATGGACAAAACAGAGTTCATCGTCTTCCTACCCCAGCCGCCCTCCCCCTCTACCGGACCTGTCCATCCTAGTCAACGACTGCTCCCTCTCCCCAGTCCCCCACGCCAAGGAGCTTGGGGTTACCCTCGACTCCTCCCTCTCCTTCAAGCCCCACATTCAAGCCCTCGCCACCTCCTGCTGACTCCAACTCACGAACATCTACCGGATCCGCTCCTTCCTCAATCATGACACTGCCAAAACTCTTGTTCATGCTCTCATCATCTCCCGCCTTGACTACTGCAACCTACTATTCACTGGTCTCCCTGCTTCCTCCCTTGCACCCCTCCGCTCTATCCTAAACTCTGCTGCCCACCTAATCCACCTGCCTCTCCCTATTCCCCTGTCTCCCCCTCTGCCAATCCCTTCACTGGCTCCCCACCCCCAGAGATCTCAATTTAAAGCCCTAACCCTGAAATACAAAGCCATCCACAACCTGTCCCCCCTTTACATCTCCGACATGGTCTCCCGATACCTACCCACATGCAACCTGCGCTCCTCACAAGAACTCCTCCTCTCCTCCCCCCTTATCCCATCCTCCCACCACCACAAACAAGACTTCTCCCGCTCTTCTGCCATACTCTGGAACTCTTCCCCCAGCACATCAGACACTCACCTTCCCTTGGGAGCTTCAAAAAGAACCTGAAAACTCATCTATTCCAACAAGCCTACAACTCATGATGAGTTCCAGCGCCTCCCCACCACACGCTTGGCGCTTCCACTCCTATCGTGTCCTCTCCTGTAGACTGTGAGCCCTTGTGGACAGGGTTCTCTCCCATCGTGTATCAGCAAGCCTTGATCGTTTATATGTACTGTATTTGTCCTTGTTACCCCCACTACTAATGTAAAGCGCCATGGAACCAATGGCGCTATATAAATAAATAATAATAATAAAGGGAACCAACCACCCCAAATGACCCCCCGGACTGTTAATATGTGTCCCTACACCCAGCACACACATTTGGGGCAATCGTTTTTGCTAAAAAAACTGTTTAGTAGAAGCTAAGATATAGCTTCATGAAGTTTAATAAATCGTGACGAATGGGTGTTACCTAGCTATGTCCTCGTGCATTTCTTCGTGCCTGTCAGCCTCCTCTCCCCTCCTCCCTTCAGTGAAGCCCTTCTGTGCAAGCCGAAAATGCCCCTCCTGTCTACTGCTGCCTGATAAATTATGCACGCCCCTCTCTGCAGCTAAGAGCCTGGCCGCGTCATGAAGGGGGCGGGGCTAGATCGCGGCATGAAAGGGGGTGGGGCTCCGGCAGCTTAAAAAAATTCCCGAATATTCCCCAAAATTCTACAGCTAATACAAACCAGTAGACCCGATGGCTGGGGATACTTCTAACATAGGTTAGGTGTTGTTCCCAGCCAGCGGGTCTGCCGGCGAGTGTTTTGGCTCAAATCAACAAGTAAAGTTTTAAGGCCTTTTTAAATTCCAACCTTTATCCTGAACAAATTTGTGTTCGCCGACTTTTGGTGGAAGTGTTTGTGCTCGTGATCACCAAACAGAATTGGCCAGGTTCTTGCCAAATTTGAAATTTGGCAAACATGTTCAAGTAAAGTTTGCTCATCACTATTCAGGAAAAAGGAGCTCAAACCTTCTCCCACAAGCTGCGGTTGCACAGACAAAGCAAATTTCAACCCCATCCACTTCATTGTCCAAGTGAAGCATCCTGTTGTCCCGGCCTGAGAGCTTTGAAAGAAAGCGTAAATACCCAGCCATGCACCCACAGGCACAAATACTAAATGCTCACATTGCCAAATTGCCAGCTGTGAATATGTTGTCATATACTGTAGGTTTGTTGGAATGGTGTCTTTCCATGATCACTTGGTTGTGGCTGCCCCATGAGACTCTGTTCCAAGTTGCCACTATTTTGACCAATGTGAAGCCCCCGCTTTACACAAGCACGTCTTAAACAATATGAACAATGCTCTCACCAATGCTGTAACAGGGAAGGTCCACCTAACAACAGATAGGTGGACAAGTTGTTATGAACAGAGCGTGATACATTTCTCTGACGGCACATTGGGTGAGTGTAGTGGAGAGTGGGACAAAGTGGCAAACTGGAACATCACACATCCTACCCATGCCAAGAATCACTGGTCCAACTTGTATCAGTGGTTCCGTCTCCTCATATGCCTCTTCCAGTCTCCCATTCTTCTCCTCATCCTCTGGTGAATTACCCACCTATCTCTCCCAAGCTGGGAGCTGTGTAGCAGTGCATCGGCAAAGTGGCAAAACATGCTGCTGAGGCTCATCTGTTTAAGTTATAAACCACACACTGCAGCACAGCTGTTGCAAGAGTTAAAAGAACAGACCAATCAGTGACTCCCCCCACTGCACTTCCAACCTGGTTTGGTCATTTGTGATAATGGGCATAACCTGGTGGCAGCTTTAAACCTAGGCAAGCTGATACACAATCTATGCATGGCTTATGCGCTGAACCTAGCTGTCAAAACATTTCTAAAAATATACCATGACTTGCCATACCTACTTGAGAAGGTACACCTTATTAGCACCCATTTCTGACAGTCATCTACCAATTTTTCTGGTCTTGCAGTGCTGTAAAAGTGCTTGAATTTACCTAGCCACCTATTTATTTGCAACCTGCCCACGCACTGAAACTGAACATATCATATGTTAGCAATGATTGGTGAGCATAAAATCACCGAATAGGACATAAAATTAAAAAAAAACTCAACGAAAATTAGCCATGTTAAATATCCATTGCGCCTAGCAGGAGGCTGCCAGATCCACTGAGAGGCAACACAAGTGCCTTATATCACGCTGGGTGTAGGGAGATACCCAGTGCTGAATGACAACAGGGGGGGGGAAGGAGTCCCTGATGCTAATGGCAAAAAGGGGGGATGGTGACCCCTAGAACAACTAGCACTGACACCTGGCTCCCCTAACGTCCCTATACAGTTTCCACAACTGTCGCTGCCAGGACACCTATTCCCTGACTGTCCCTGGACAACCATTACACAGGGCTCAGAGCGGGTGAACTCTAGTTAAAAACTAGAAAGCACACAAGGGAAACAGACAGAGTGGAGAAGATATACACTTAGCTTTAGCAGATCCAAGCAGCAAACCAGCAGGCTCCAAGAAACACTGCTTTGATCCAAGAATCAATCAGGAACACCTGAGGCTATCACCAGCAGTGCATCCTGGGAGTCAAGGGAAATATATAGGTCCAAGGTAAGGAATCAGCTGGGTCCTAGTGACCTCCAGCTTTAACTAAAAGGGAAATGCCTTTTAAAGTGACAGAGACATTTTTTCTTTAGGATGTGGACTGTTTGGCCAAATGCTTGTATCTTCTGCGAGTGACCTCTACAGTCTCATCCATGCCTCCTGACACACCCGTGACAGTACCTTCCCTTCTACAAGTGGTCACCGGACACTCAGGACCAGGCTTGTCAGGATGGGAGAGGTGAAAGGCATGGACCAGCCTGGCGGCATTCACCTCTGATGTTGGCTCTCACATCCTCTCCTCAGGACCGTAACCTCGCCAGTGCACCAAATACTGAAGGGAACGGCGCAACATGCGAGAATCCACAACCTTAGAAATTTTAAATTCCAAATTCCCATCCACACAGATTGGTTCGTGCGGCAAAGGAGCCGGCTCAGATAAAGGCACATATGGTTTGAGAAGAGATCTATGAAACACATTGTGAATCCTGAGTGCTTGGGGCAACTCAAGACAAAAAGCTACAAGGTTAATGAAGGTGGATATCTTATGAGGACCAATAAACCTAAGTCCCAGCTTACATGAAAGCAACTTCAGCTTAATATTCCTGGTAGACAACAATACATAATCATTCACACACAGGTCAGGACCTAGCGAGCACTTCTTATCAGCCATACGTTTGTATCTGTCACCCAAGAGTTTCAAATTACTCTGCACCCCCTGCCATACAGAGGAGAGAGAAGAGGCAAATTGATCCTCCTCAGGAACTCCCGAAGAACCTTTACCACTAAAGGTACCAAACTGAGGATGAAACCCATATGCACCAAAAAATGGTGACTTGCCGGTGGACTCCTGGTGACGATTATTTATGGCAAATTTGGCTAAAGGTAAATAGGAAGCCCAATCCCCCTGGTTTCCGGAGATAAAACATTGAAGATAAGTCTCCAAATTTTGATTTGTGCGCTCAGTCTGCCCATTAGACTGAGGATGGAAAGCAGAAGAATAGGACAGCTTTACCCCTAATCAAGTACAAAAGGCTTTCCAAAACTTGGAAACAAACTGAGTACCGCGATCTGAGACCACATCGGAGGGAACCCCATGAAGTCACACGATCTCAGTGACAAACACCTGTGCCAGTGTGCCAGTGTGTTGGCATTAAATGAAAAAACAGATAAGGCGCAATGAGGGGTACCTATGTGACATGAATTTTATCATGGGGGTGGTTATACTCCTTCCTAGTGCTCCAACAAGACCGCTTTTGTAGTTGCAAAATAGTGTCTTGGCATTAGGAAGTGCTGGTAGTGCCACAAAGTGTACCATCTTGCTGAACCTATCAACCACTACAAAAACCACCGTCTTGCCTGCAGACACAGGGAGATCTGTGATAAAATCCATAGACAGATGTGTCCATGGTCTATCAGGAATGGACAATAGCATAAGAGATCCAGACGAATGGGTATGCTGAACCTTAGCGCATGCGCGAACACTACATGCAGACACGAAGTTAGTCATGTCCTTCTGCAACCCTGGCCACCAAAAACGACGAGACAAAAGATCCAAGGTGGCCCTACTACCCGGATAACGTGCCAGTACAGAGACATGATGTTCTTTAATTACCTTGAGGCGTAAATCAGACGGTACAAAGAGTCTCCCCAAAGGGCAGGAGACAGGAGCGCCCCCCCTGAGTCTTGAACACCTCCCCCTCCAAATCTGGGTAAAGAGCCAAAACCACCACCCCCTCCTGTAAAATGGGAACGGGACTCTCTTGATTTCTACCACCCGGGAAACTACATGATTACGCATCTGCCTTCACATTCTCAACCCCCGGACGGTAGATGACAGTGAAATTAAATCTTGTCAAAAACAAGGACCATCTGGCTTGTCTGGGGTTAAGACGCTTGGCGGATGCAAGGTAAGATAAGTTCTTATGGTCAGTGATAACAGTGATGAGATGGACAGCCCCCTCCAACCAGTGACGCCATTCCTCAAAATCCATCTTAATAGCCAAAAGTTTTCTATTACCAACATCATAATTTATTTCGGCCAACGATAATTTTTTTTGGAGAAAAAGGCGCATGGCAACCATTTACCAGGAGTAGGCCCTTGTGGCAACACTGCCCCACCCCCACCTCGGATGCATCCACCTCAACAATAAAGGACTGAGAAAGATCGGGTTGACAGAGGATCGGTGCAGTAGCAAAGCATCTCTTCATGGAGGAGAAAGCCCGCCGAGCAGAGTTTGACCACTTAGAAAAATCCAACCCCTTCTTAGTCATGTCTGTGAGGAGTTTCACAATTACAGAATAATTATTAATATTTTATGGTAGAAATCGGTAAACCCCAAAAAACCTTGCAAAGCCTTCAGGATTTTTGGATGATCCCAGTCAAGCACCGCCCGGACCTTCTCTGGATTCATCCGAAAACCCAAAGATGACAACAGCTACCCCAGAAATTAGACCTCCTGAATGGCGAAAACACATTTCTCCAATTTAGTATTCAGTTTGTTGTCCCGTAAAATCTGTAGCAGCTGTGTAACATAAGACTTATGTGTCGCCATATCGGTTGAGTAGATCAAAATATCATCCAAATAAAACTACCACAAATCTACTCACCAAATGATGGGAAATATCATTCACAAAGTGTTGGAAAACTACAGGGGCATTCGTCAGACCAAACGGCATCACGAGACTCTCAAAATGGCCCTCAGGGGTATTAAAAGCAGGCTTCCATTCATTTCCCTCTTTGATTCTAACCAGATTGTTACCTCAAATCCAACTTGGAGAACCATTTAGCTCCCACAATCTGACTGAAACTCAGAACAGTAAGTCTCTGCTGACCGATTCCCCTGTTGGAGGTGATGCAATTTGGATTTGGCCAAAGAGACACGGTCAGGATCATCATAGATGAGCCCAAGAGCATCAAAAATCCCCTCTACAGACTGGAGACAATCAGAGTCATGTGGCAACGAGAAAGCCCATGAATGGGGATCCCCCTGCAACAGCGACAAAATAATTCCCACACGCTGCTGCTCATCTCCAGAGGAATAGGGCCGGAGCCTAAAGTATAGTTTACAGGCTGCTTTAAATACAGCAAATTTGTCTCTGCCTCCTGCAAACCTGTCTGGGAGGGCAATCTTAGGTTCAGGTCTGACTTACCCACCCGCTGGGATCACCACCACAATATTCTGCTGCTGCTGGCTCTGCCACCTCCAGAGACAGAGTCTGGAGCTGCTGGGCCAGAGCAGACACAGGATCCATAAATAGAAAAAGAAGAAAGAAAAAAAAAATCAGTTTCCCCCTTTTCATTTAATTAAGGTGCTAAATTAAGGTGATAATGTCACGCTGGGTGTAGGGAGACACCCAGCGCTGGACGACAATGGGGGGGAAGGAGTCCCTGATGCTAAGGGCAAAAAGGGGGGATGGTGGCCACTAGAACAACTAGCGCTGACACCTGGCTCCCCTAATGTCCCTATACAGTTTCTGCAACTGCCGCCACCAGGATACCTATTCCCTGACTGTCCCTGGACTACCACTACACAGGGCTCAGAGCGGCTGAACACTAGCCAACCACGCTAGCAACTAGAAAACACACAAGGGAAACAGACAGAGTGGGGAAGATATACAATTATCTTTAGTAGACCCAAGCAGCAAACCAGCAGGCTCCAAGAAACACTGCTTTGATCCAAGAATCAATCAGGAACACCTGAGGCTATCACCAGCAGTGGCACCTGCGACCAGCCATGCTAACAGGGAGGTGATTGGTGGTATTTGTAGACACAAGGTTACCATAGTGCGTCAGGCACACTGGTACATATGATGCATAGTGTCAGACTGCAGCCTATTGATCACGCTGATGCTATTAGATCAGGCGGGCTGCTCCGCACTATTTACCTGCATCACAAATGACAGACGCCCCCCAGAGGGCTCAGCCACAAACTGCAAGAGATAAAAAGGTGCAATAAACACTAAAGATGAAGATGTGAGGTGTTAGTGGATATTTTAGCCAAAATATGTAAGCTTGTAACCCAACGCCAGTTGAGTTGGCAGCCTCCTTGCCAAGAGGGCCATTGTAGATCATTTGCTGAAAACATCACCCTCAGACCACACTGTCAGCAGAGGTACCAGCTTTTTTTCAACAGCAGGGATTAATGGAGAAAGACACGCACACCAGGTCCAGCAAAGTTGGGGGAAAAATGTGCTCAAACTGGGCCATTTTCATTAAACCAGCACATCTGCAATCAGCAATCTGTGACTATACCAATGCCAAGGAGGGAGAAGTTAAAAAACATGGTCAAGGGGTACTTAAGTGACCATACCTGCATCATTCCTGATGATTCAATTCCCTTTAATTATGGGGTGTCCAAGCTGCACACTTGGGCTGACCTCTCCTTATACACCTTGGGAGTGCTGGCCTGCCTTGCTGCTAGTGTAATGTCAGAGGGTGTTTTCAGTTCCACTGGGGCAATCATCACAGATAGGTGCACACACCTCTCTATGGAAAATGCAGACAGGCTTACTCTGATTAAATTCAACAAGGCTTGAACTTCACAGTGTAATCATTGAAGATTACAGCAAACTTTGGTTGACAAGCCAAAGTTGAGGCTTGCAGATGGCAGTTACTGCTCCCTTCTTGTCCTCCATATTGCTTGCTCGTCTTCTCTGTAGTCTCTGCCCTTAAATGAGTTACATGAGCGAGTGAGGACCATATAATATGAATAAGTGGCCACACTCTTAAATGTACAGAAGAGGATCCTCTTAATTGTATGTAGGAGGGCCCTTCCCAGCGTATGTTACAGGGCCACCTCAGGACCCTTATCAAACTCAGGTTTCCTGAGACTGTAACCTGCAAGCCCTCTGAAAACTTGTAATTAGGGGGCACAGAATGATATGGAGGTGGTGTAGCAGGAGGAAGAAGAGTGGAAAGTGGGAAAAGCCCACACCCCAAAAGGTTAGTTGGAACTGGCATTGTAAACTGCTATAAAATATATATTACACTATCTGATTCTCAATGAGGGACTGACTGCCCAAATGCATAACTAAGCATAGTCCCTCCAAAACGTATGGTAGTGGGCCAACTCAGTGCATTCACCAAACTCAGTTTTCCTGACACTTACAGACCCTCTGAAAACTTGAAGTGAGGGCCGCAGAATGACATGTAGGTGGTGTGGCAAGAGGAGGAGGAGGGTAAAGCAAAACATCCCAATGGGCATGTTGAAACTGGCATTTTAAACTGCTAAGGCTGCTTTCACATAACGATTTTGTGAAATTTGACGCTGTACGATATACATTGAACAGCATCAGATCCAAACTGATCCCTACAATCGGATGCCAAATACTGAGCATGCACAGTACACTAAAATCGGGTCCGAGGAGACATCAGATGTTTCCTCGGACCCTGCTCCATAGGTCCCTATGTTAAAAACCAGGGATCGGATTGGATTTGGCCAAATTTCCATCCAGTTTGTCAGATCCGATTCTATCCGGTTTTTGATTCAGATGTAAAAATCAGAGCAGTCTCCGATTTTTGCACTGGAAAGAAATCGGGAAAAATCGAGATACCCTGAGAAATCCGGGCCAATATCCTAATGAGGCCACTTCTAAAGTGGGAGTAATGTCAGGACCCTTTTCCAAGATGACGTCTTCTGCTTTGCTCCTCTCTATGTGCTTGCTCCCCCTACCTTTATAGCTCCAGTCCATCTTCTAGCCCTTCTCTTGAGTATTCTGCCTGGATCCCAGCTCCTTGTTGCATCTCAAGTTTGAGCCACTTCCTCATGCATTCCCAGTTATGCTCTTCAATATATGTATACCTAAGTTAAGCTTTCCACACCAGCTGCCAGCTCCACTCCAGTGACAAGCTGCCCTGTGCTGTTTTTTCTGTGTCAGTTTCTGCGTACCACTCTCGGGTCACGTAAGTTTGTTAGATTACAAAATCCTGTAGCCTCAACATTTATCATTGTAGCAATTTTCGTGACAGTTCGGGACTTTTAAGTAAAACTGCTCTGCACCTGGTTCTGGACTTGTTTCTCAGAGTCTTCTGGTTCCAGGCCTCCCTGGGTAGGAACTGTGTTCTACACACTGTTACTTCAGTATCACTCAGAGTGAACTCTGCTTATAGACATTTCTGATTACTGCTCCTCCTGGTATGAACGATGTTCAAAGACTGTTCTGTTATCACCATCCTACAAGACAATATTTACATTTGAACAACATAAATAGCAGTATTTACATTTATCATATCAACAGAAACTTAAGGCGCCCTTTACAGACCCAGTCAGGTTCTACTGACAGATATGCCCGCCTCGCATTATTTACATATCTACAGAACTCAATACTTGTACAGGTATCTCTATACCCAGGACCCACCATAGTAACAGGACTCTTTCTGCCCACTACATACGAGACCTTTACGGATTAACCGGGAACTGGGACACATCCAGTACATCCAGTCTCATATACATACGTGGATCAACGGGACCATCACGACCTGACAGTCGGTCCCAATGGCGGTTCCTGCCACCTGGCCTTTGAGACATACCCTGTCTCACTCATGCATACCGTCCATTATGAGGCTACATGAACTTCCGCTAGTATCGGGCCCATACACATGTACATTATCATAACACATCCATGGACTGCAGCCTTCTCAGGCCCAAACACATGCCCGCACAGTCCATCAGAAAATATTTATGGACTCTGACCTTTACAAGGCACAGCCTCATATGCATCCACACACACAGTCCATCATAAGATATCCATGGACTACAGCCTATACGAGCTCAGACCAGGGATAAGCGAACCTGAGCTACTGGGTAAACCAGGTGTCCCCAAGGTTTCCTCACCACATGTTCTCAGGTCACCAGCAAGTTCCAATCCTCCATACCAGGCAAGTTGCCAGGACCACGGTTGCACCCCAACGTCCGAGCGAGCACCCTCCAGGTTCTGCCAGGGTCCCCCAACTCCAGGAGCCATCTCAACCTGGTGTGTGGCCACAGGCTCACACAATCGCCAGAAGGAAAGGTGCCTCCCACATGGAGAGGGCAGACTTCCCTCCATGTCCCACAGGGATAAAATGCCTCTGACCCACGATCTCACATTTCAAAGGTTCATTCTGATCTGATCCCTTTCTCAGGCCTGGGAAGCCTAATATCCCTGTTAGCCACACCCACCTGGGAAGCAGTGAGTCAACAGCATTTACACAAACCTAGCTGCAGTTAACCCCTTGTGTACTACTACCGAGCTAACACACACTTAACCCTATGTCTACAGCTACGTCCAGCAATCACCCAGATTGCCGCTGGCCTATAAGAGTCATATCAGCCACATGTTATAGTGCCAGAATGCCTCACAGTTTGTATGTATGTATGTATGTCCACTAAAGGAATTCACACCGTAGTATCTCCAATCACAAAGTTTTGCGAATTAATGTATGTATGTATATATTTATGTCCATTAAAGGAATTAACACCATTGCATCCACAATCACAAAATTTTGCACACACACCCCATTTGACTCAGGGTTTGTAGGGGGGTGAAATTGGGGGGCAGGATCGGGAAGGGAAGAGGGAGGCATTTTTTTTAGGGAGGTGGGGGTGATGGTTTGGGGAGGGTGCAGGGGGCAGATTTGGAGGTAGGAGAAGTTTTGGGGTAGGGGCAGGATGGTGAGGGGTAGATTTGGGGGAGCGTGGGTGGATAGCGTGGGTTGGGGGAGGTAGCATTGATTTGTATAATGGTAAATAATAACTAGGCACATCACAAGGGCTATAACTACTAGAAAAAATGGACAATGCCAAAATTGAAGTGATCACAACCAGGCAACCTGCCTTTGAGCCTTTCTCATTTCACTGATTCCCATTGTACATCTCCCATTTGGATTACATAGATATAACTACTAAAGATACTATTGGCATTATACATCTTGAATTGCTTGCAGACAACCACATATACACTGGTCTACTGATAATTATCTCTGCCACTTGATTCTACTTTCTTAAAGGAGCCTCTTAGTGGTCTCTCATGAAAGTTTATGTGCTGGTCATCAATTCTCACATGGAAAGAGATCTGTAAAAAAGACCAAGTAGGCTGAAACATTGATCTCATGTGAATTGTGACAATAAAAGGATCTTTGTGTTTTTCACTGCAATTTTGTCATTGTCCATTTTTTCTAGTAGTTATAGCCCTTGTGGTGTGTCTAGTTATTCTGTACCACTAGTTATGGTTTTTCAAGAGCAGCCAAACTTATTGGTGAGCCCATCTCTACTCCTAATTATTGATTCATATAGTGGACATACAATACACCCCAACAGACATACACTCAGCTTATAACTAAGAACAGTTAGTCAATATGCCCAGGCAATGCCAGGCTCTACAGCTATGCCCGTGCATAGTAACTAACTGTTATTAGTTACAAGCTGAGTGTATGTCTGTGTGTGTATTGTATGTCCATTGCACAAATCAATCCTACCTCCCCCAATATGCTCCCCCCCAAATCTACCCCTCACCCCCCGCCCCCACCCCAAAACTTCTACTACTCCCAAACCTGTCCCCCCGTACCCTCCCCAAATCTGCACCCCCAACTCCCTAAAAAATGCCCCCCCCTTGCCCCCTTAACCAGCACCCCCCTAAAC
Source organism: Allobates femoralis (assembly GCA_033576535.1). NCBI lineage: Eukaryota > Metazoa > Chordata > Amphibia > Anura > Aromobatidae > Allobates > Allobates femoralis. Next base: position 334,581,776 of record JARQOC010000001.1, on the reverse strand, counting down.
CTGCCCCCAAATCCACACCCCCTTCAAACCCCCTGAAAATGCCCCGCTCCACCCGCACCCCCAAACCCTCCCCCACCCTCCAAACTGTGAGTCAAATGGGGTGTGTGTGCAAAATGTTGTGATTGCAGATGCAATGGTGCGAATTCCTTTAATGGACATTCATACATACATACATTCCTTCATTTCTGTAATTCTTACCTCCCTTATTTCCTTGGCCATTGAGAAAGCAGCTCTTGCCTCCCTTTATTCCATTTCTGAACTCATTTCTGTAATTCTTGCCTCTCTTTCTTCCATTTCTGTAAGTCTTGCTCATTGAGGGAAAATACAGCTTTTCTCTTAGGTCCCTTTCACATCTCTGCGTTTGCTGCGTTTTGCTTCATTTGCGTTTTTTCTGCTTTTTTACCGTAAAAAACGCATGTCAAAATGCATGTGCGTTTGCAAAAACGCATAACGCATGCGCTTTTGCAAGCGCAGCTCAAAACGTGGCAAACAACATTTTGGGCTGCGTTTGCAAAAACGCATGCGTTATGCGTTTTTGCAAACGCACATGCATTTTGACATGCGTTTTTGCATGCGTTTTTCATGCGTTCCCATTAAAATCAATGGGGACAAAAACGCATGCGTTTTTAATACGTTTTTTTGCGGTAAAAACGCGGAAAAAACGCAAATGAAGCAAAACGCAGCAAAACGCAGCAAACGCAGAGATGTGAAAGGGGCCTTAGTGTGTGATGACAATCATCCAGTCACATTCTTTTTCTTATGAGTTATAAGATCAGAATGATAGGCAGTGACATGACACAGAATTTTATTGTGACATCACAATGGAGGGGCGTGGCTATGTGTAGTAAGTGTGGCTATGTGGAGTGGGTGAGACTTGCCACACACAAGGGCTTGACTATGTGGAGTAGGGTGGGGCTGTGTGGAGCAAGTGTGGCCATGTGGAGTGGGCATGGGCAAGCGGAGTGTGCATGGTCAAGTGGAGTGAATGTGGTCATGTGGAGTGGGCATGGACACATGAAGTGGGCAGGGCTTGCCACATACACACACATACACTCAACTTTATATAATATATACACATATATATATACTAGCTGTGAGCCCGATGCAAATGCATCGGGATTCTAGAACGTGCATTAATTTGATTATAGTAGTTATAGCTGTTAGCCTGATGCAAATGCATCGGGTATCTAAAATATGTTTATTGTTTTTTTTAAAGATTTTTAAATAATAATCATCAATAGCAATAATATAAGCCATAGCATTATTATTAGCAGTAATAGCAGTATTAATAGCATTATTAGCAGTATTATGAGCATTAATAACAGTATTAATAGCATTAATAGCATTATTATTAGCATTAATAGCATTATTAGCATTAATAATAGCATTAATAACATTATTAATAGCATTAATAGCATTATTATTAGCATTAATAGCATTAATAATAGCATTATTAGCATTAATAATAGCATTAATAACATTATGAATAGCATTAATAGCATTATTATTAGCATTAATAGCATTAATAATAGCATTATTAGCATTAATAATAGCATTAATAACATTATTAATAGCATTAATAGCATTATTATTAGCATTAATAGCATTATTAATAGCATTAATAGGATACATATTAGCATTAATAGCATAATTAATAGCATTAATAGCATTATTAATAGCATTAATAGCATTATTATTAGCATTAATAATGGCATTATTAGCATTAATAATAGCATTAATAACATTATTAATAGCATTAATAGCATTATTTTTAGCATTAATAGCATTATTATTAGCATTAATAGCATTAATAATGCCATTAATAGGATAAATATTAGCATTAATAGCATTAATAGCATAATTAATAGCATTAATAGCATTATTAATAGCATTATTATTAGCATTAATAGCATTAATAGGATAAATATTAGCATTAATAGCATAATTAATAGCATTAATAGCATTATTAATAGCATTAATAACATTATTATTAGCATTAATAGCATTAATAATAGCATTATTAGCATTAATAATAGCATTAATAACATTATTAATAGCATTAATAGCATTATTATTAGCATTAATAGCATTAATAGCATTATTATTAGCATTAATAGCATTAATATACCATGAATAGGATAATATTAGCATTAATAGCAATAATAGCATAATTAATAGCATTATAGCATTATTAATAGCATTAATAGATTATTATTATCATTAATAGCATTAATAATAGCATTATTAGCATTAATATAGCATTAATAACATTATATTAGCATTAATAGCATTATTATTAGCATTAATAGCATTAATAGCATTATTATTAGCATTAATAGCATTAATAATACATGAATAGATAAACATTAGCATTAATAGCATAATTAATAGCATTAATAGCATTATTAATAGCATTAATAGCATTATTATTAGCATTAATAGCATTAATAATAGCATTATTAGCATTAATAATAGCATTAATAACATTATAATAGCATTAATAGCATTATTATTAGCATTAATATGCATTAATAATAGCATTATTAGCATTAATAATAGCATTAATAACATTATTATTAGCATTAATAGCATTATTATTAGCATTAATAGCATTATTAATAGCATTAATAGGATACATATTAGCATTATATAGCATTAATAGCATAATTATTAGCATTAATAGCATTATTAATAGCATTAATAGCATTATTATTAGCATTATTAGCATTAATAATGGCATTATTAGCATTAATAATAGCATTAATAAACATTATATATAGCATTAATAGCATAATTAATAGCATTAATAGCATTATTATTAGCATTAATAGCATTAATAGGATAAATTTAGCATTAATAGCATAATTAATAGCATTAATAGCATATATTAATAGCATTAATAACATTATTATTAGCATTAATAGCATTAATAATAGCATTATTAGCATTAATAATAGCATTAATAACATTATTAATAGCATTAATAGCATTATTATTAGCATTAATAGCATTAATAGCATATATTATTAGCATTAATAGCATTAATAATACCATGAATAGGATAAATATTAGCATTAATAGCAATAATAGCATAATTAATAGCATTAATAGCATTATTAATAGCATTAATATGCATTAATAGGATAAATATTAGCATTAATAGCATTAATAGCTTTAATTATAATAGCATTAATAGCATTATTAATAGCATTAATAGCATTATTATTAGCATTAATAGCATTAATAATAGCATTATTAGCATTAATAATAGCATTAATAACATTATTAATAGCATTAATAGCATTATTATTAGCATTAATAGCATTAATAGCATTATTATTAGCATTAATAGCATTAATAATACCATGAATAGGATAAATATTAGCATTAATAGCATTAATAGCATAATTAATAGCATTAATAGATTAATAGCATTATTAATAGCATTAATAGCATTATTATTAGCATTAATAGCATTAATAGGAGAAATATTAGCATTAATAACATAATTAATAGCATTAATAGCATTATTAATAGCATTAATAACATTATTATTAGCATTAATAATAGCATTATTAGCATTAATAATAGCATTAATAACATTAATAGCATTAATAGCATTATTATTAGCATTAATAGCATTAATAGCATTATTATTAGCATTAATAGCATTAATAATACCATGAATAGAATAAATATTAGCATTAATAGCATTAATAGCATAATTAATAGCATTAATAGCATTATTAATAGCATTAATAGCATTATTATTAGCATTAATAGCATTAATAGGATAAATATTAGCATTTATAGCATAATTAATAGCATTAATAGCATTATTAATAGCATTAATAACATTATTATTAGCATTAATAGCATTAATAATAGCATTATTAGCATTAATAATAGCATTAATAACATTATTAATAGCATTAATAGCATTATTATTAGCATTAATAGCATTAATAGGATAAATATTAGCATTAATAGCATAATTAATAGCATTAATAGCATTATTAATAGCATTAATAACATTATTATTAGCATTAATAGCATTAATAATAGCATTATTAGCATTAATAATAGCATTAATAACATTATTATTAGCATTAATAGCATAATTATTAGCATTAATAGAATTATTATTAGCAGTAATATCATTATTATTAGCATTTTATTTTTTAATTATTATTTTTATTTATTTATTTAATATTTTTAATGTATTTTTTTATTATTTTTTTATTATTTTTAAATTATTTTTTATATTATTTAATTTATTTATTTTTTTAAGTGAGAGTGAGAGATAGTTCTCATTCAGGTCCGCATTTTTTTTTTTTTTATTATTATTTTTATTTAATTATTTAATATTTTTTATTTATTTTTTTATTATTTTTTAATTATTTTTAAATTATTTTTTTTATTATTTAATTTATTTATTTTTTTAAGTGAGAGTGAGACACAGTTCTCATTCAGGTCCGCATTTTTTTTTTTTTTTTTTATTATTATTTTTATTTAATTATTTAATATTTTTTATTTATTTTTTTATTATTTTTTAATTATTTTTTAATTATTTTTTTTATTATTTAATTAATTTATTTTTTTAAGTGAGAGTGAGACACAGTTCTCATTCAGGTCCGCATTTTTTTTCCCCATTGACATACATTACCGGTGTGTCGGCGATTTTATGGCCGGCCACCTGGTTCTATTTGTCGGCCCTAAAATCGCGGACACACCGCTAATGCATGTCTATGGGCAGTCAGCTCGAATTCTGATTGGTCGGCGTTCAATCCGAAATCGGGCTGACTGCCCATAGAGATGCATTAGCGGTGTGTCCGCGATTTTAGGGCCGACAAATAGAACCAGGTGGGCGGCCATAAAATCGCCGACACACCGGTAATGTATGTCAATGGGGAAAAAAAGGCGGACCTGAATGAGAACGGCGTCTCAGTTTTGAGGGGCTCTTCTGATTGGCTGAGGGCAGTATACAGCGACCAATCAGAAGAGGGCCTCAGATCTCATTAAGGTAGAATGGGGGATTTTTCGTCCATTCTATCTTAATGAGAAGGAAGAGGACGTCGGAGGTGGAAGTTAGCGAAAAGAAGACAGAAGATCCCCGGGGCCGGACGAAGAGGCGGAGATGGCGGAAAGAAGAGAGAAGACCCCCCGGGGCCGGAGGAAGAGGACGGCTGGCCGGACGGAGGATCAGATGACAAAGAAGACATGTAAGTATGTGCGGACATGGGGGGGCTGTGTGGACATTAGTGGGAGTTGTGTTTTTGCGGGGTGGGCTGTGCGGACATGGGGTCGGGCTGTGCGGACATGGGGTCGGGCTGTGCGGACATGGGGTCGGGCTGTGCGGACATGGGGTCGGGCTGTGCGGACATGGGTCGGGCTGTGCGGACATAGGGGTCGGGCTGTGCGGACATAGGGGTCGGGCTGTGCGGACATGGGGGTCGGGCTGTGCAGACATGGGGGTCGGGCTGTGCGGACATGGGGGTCGGGCTGTGCGGACATGGGGGTCGGGCTGTGCGGACATGGGGGTCGGGCTGTGCGGACATGGGGGTCGGGCTGTGCGGACATGGGGGTCGGGCTGTGCGGACATGGGGGTCGGGCTGTGCGGACATGGGGGGCGGGCTGTGCGGACATAGGGGGCGGGCTGTGCGGACATAGGGGGCAGGCTGTGCGGACATAGGGGCGGGCTGTGCGGACATAGGGGGCGGGCTGTGCGGACATAGGGGGCGGGCTGTGCGGACATAGGGGCGGGGGTGGCGAATTGTGGGTAGCGGGGAGCGGAGGCGGCAGTGCCGCCTCCGCTCCATGGCCCCCGGGTAGCGATTTGCGGCTCAGGCAGCGACTCGCAATGGCCTCGCGGCCATTGCTCGCGCTACCTGAGCGGTAAATCGCTAAGGTTGTAGCCGAGCTTGTGGATCGATTTTGGGCCAGCGGCTCGCAATGGCCTCGCGGCCATTGCTCGCGCAGCATTGGGCGCTTGGTGCCCAATGTTAAATTCGTATCCACATGACGACATCGGAAAGTGCGCGCGAAGGGGCGCTTTTCCGATTCGCGATTATATAATAGATATATATACATATATATATATATATATATATATATAGTCATGTACATGTAGATATATATTTTGTGTACCTGTATAATCTTCTTCTGGACTTCCTATCTGCAGCACTAAATAAATTTGGGCCACAAGTGTGTGTGTGTTTGTGTTTGTGTGTGTGCAGTCTGTTGGCATGTATGCATATGTATGTGTGTCTGCATTACAATGTGTTTGTAATTATATACAGCTTTTCCAGGACTAGATCATTTTAGTTGAAAATAATTTCATGGAGAGAGATTGTATTTTAATTCAGAAATGTTCTGAAGGCTGTAAAGTCACCAAAAATATGCAATGACAAAAAAGTCAACAGCAGAATACATTTCTCGTTGAAGAGCAGCTTATTAAATATGTATGAACTCTGCAGCCTCTATTTTGAGAATCGGTGTGGACCTGAAGTCTGCAATTCCTCTAATTACATTACCTTTAACTCAACTGTCTACATTTTCACATTTAAGAACTCTTTAAAAACATTTTTTAGTTAAAAAAAATGGAAAAAAGCTAGTTTTGCAAGTAGAAAACAAAGGAAAATGTTCCCACATTGGCAGGTCAAAGCATAAAGTAAATAGGTGTTTTAATTGAATGTCACAGGCTATAAATGATGCCTCTTGTATAAACTCATTTGTGAAGCTGTGACCCCCGTTCAACTTGGCTTTCCCATTTTCTTTTCATTTGTAAAGAAGAAAGGATTTTCCTTTGCTAGTATATTAGAATACCCCATATACAATGGATCAAAACTTGTGTGTTGTCATAACTTTGATTTTTCTTTGATATGCAACAGAAAATTATGGTGTTTTCTTAAACACTATACTATAAAGTATACATATACAAGTATGATCATGTTAGCTTAGTAATAAATATACTCTAAAAAAAACTTAGAATTCATATGTGTTTTCTACATCCCACCTATTAAAAAAGACAACCAATAAAATATACATTGTTTATAGGAAAAACACAACAAATAAAATAATTTCTTAATAATATGTCTAAATAGTAGTCATACATTAACCAAATAGCAAATATCAACATCTTATTGCTTAACAATGTCAAAAATAAATACCAATAATAAACCACATACAGAGGATAAACCAAAAATTAGTATATGTTATCACAACAAGGTGTGTAAAAGTAACCATTATCCTGTTGCTAAAAAAAATTCACTATACCAAGACTATGATGTACCAATTTACCAGTAATACCACAAACACAGGATAAGTACTGCCAAACTGTTATTGAACCATATACTCTATTACCAGTGGCGTAACTAGAGTCTGGTGGGCCCCGGTGCGAAATTCAGACCTGGGCCCCCCTCTTCCCCTCGCGCGAGCACATATTGGTCAGATGTTTGGGCCCCATGTAACGTTCTAAGATCTATAAAGACTCACAAATTGACCCCTGCTATATATGGTCCTCCTCCTGGAATATGGCCCATCCCATTATTATAATGCATCCCCATATTCCTCCATATGTTACAATATACCCCCACAGTCCTCCATGTATTCTAATGCATCCTATAGTCCACCATCCATAAGGTAGCCCCAATAGTCATCCAATTATTATAATGCACCACCACTATCCTACACATAGTAGCCTCATAGACCTCCATATAGTATAATACAGCCTCATAGGCCTCTATATAGTGTAATACAGCCTCAGAACCTCTGCATATAGTATAATACAGTCTCACAGCCCTCCATATAGTATAATGCAGCCTCACAGCCCTCCATATAGTATAATGCAACCTCACAGTCCTCCATATAGTATAACGCAGGCTCAGTTCTCCATGTAGTGCAGCCTCTATAGTACAGCCTTATATATGTAGCCTCATAGCTCTCCATATAGTGCAGCCTTATATCTCTCTATATATTGTGTTATATATGCAGCCTAAGGCTATGTGCTCACAGTCTGGAGGAGCTGCGTGTTGGACGCAGCTCCTCTGGACCTGAGTGAAGCCGCGGGTGCCCGCAGGGAGACCGCAGCCGCCCTGTACTCACCGTGTGTGGCAGGAGCTGGGCGGTTTCTCCCTGCTGTCACCCGATTGGAATCGCTTCTGACTCCGAAGCATGAAATTAACATGCTGCGGAGATGCGGAGGAGCGGACACCCACACCGCAGTTGTCAGAACGCTGTGGTCGGGTTAAGCATAGTCAGGATGGGATTTCTACAGATCCCATCCACTATGCTTATACTGTATTACGCAGCAGTTTTGAGTGCAGCAACAAGACGCTGCATCCAAACCACTGCGTATCCTTATCATCAGCACACAGCCTTATATATGCAGCCCTACCGGGATCTGAAAAATAGGATTAGTGAGAACTGCACAAAACTGTAGACTCACTCCAAAACCCAGTGTCATCCCACATGTTAGCCTATTCCAGTAGTGGAGTCTTCTGCTCTCCTTCTTTATTGTCCCCTGCTCTCCTCCTCCTGTGTCCCCAGCTCTCCTCCTCTGTCCCCGCTCCCTCCTGTGTCCCCCATCCTCCTGTGTCCCCCTCTCTCCTCCTCCTGTGTTTACGGTCTTCTGTCCCCAGCTCTCCTCCTCCTCTGTCCCCCATTCTCCTGTATTCCCCACTCTCCTCCTCCAGTGTCCCCCATTCTCCTGTGTGTGTCCCGCTCTCCTCCTCCTGTGTCCCCAGCTCTCCTCCTCCAGTGTCCCCCATTCTCCTGTGTGTCCCCCGCCCTCCTCCTCCTGTGTCCCCAGCTCTCCTCCTCCTCTGTCCCCCATTCTCCTGTGTGTCCCCCACTCTCTTCCTCCAGTGTCCCCCATTCTCCTGTGTCCCCAGCTCTCCTCCTCCTCTGTCCCCAGCTCTCCTCCTTCTCTGACATCCATTCTCCTGTGTCCCCCGCTCTCCTCCTCTAGTGTCCCCCATTCTCCTGTGTCCCCAGCTCTCCTCCTCCTCTGTTCTTGTCTCCTGCTGTCCTCCTCCTGTGTCCCCCAGTCTCCTCCTCCTGTGTCCTACGTTCTTCTGTCCCCTGCTCTCCTCCTCCTGTGTCCCCCACTCTCCTCCTCCTGTGTCCTCCGTTTTTCTGTCCCCTGCTCTCCTCCTCCTGTGTCCTCCGTTCTTCTATCCCCCGCTGTCCTCCTCCTGTGTCTTCAGCTCTCCTCCTCCTGTGTCCCCTGCTCTCCTCCTCCTGTGTCCTCTGTTCTTCTGTCCCCAGCTCTCCTCCTACTGTGTCCCCCGTTGTCCTCCTCCTGTGTCCTCCATTCCTGTGTCCCCGCTCTCCTCCTCCTGTGTCCCCCACTCTCCTCTTTCTGTGTCCTCCGTTCTTCTGTCCCCTGCTCTCCTTCTCCTGTGTCCCCAGCTCTCCTCCTCCTCCTCTGTCCCCCGTTATCCTATGTCCCCAGCTTTCCTCCTCCTGTGTCCCCAGCTCTCCTCCTCCTCTGTCCCTGTTCTCCTGTGTCCCCAGCTCTCCTCTTCCTCTGTCCCCGTTCTCCTGTGTCCCCAGCTCTCCTCCTCCTCTGTCCCCATTCTCCTGTGTCTCCAGCTCTCCTCCTCCTCTGTCCCCCGTTCTCCTGTGTCCCCAGCTTTCCTCCTCCTGTGTCCCCAGCTCTCCTCCTCCTCTGTCCCCGTTCTCCTGTGTCCCCAGCTCTCCTCCTCCTGTGTCCCCAGTTCTCCTCTGTCCCCTGCTCTCCTCCTCCTGTGTGCCCAGCTCTCCTCCTCCTCTGTTCTTCTGTCTCCTGCTCTCCTCCTTCTGTGTCCTCCATTCTTCTGTCCCCTCCTCTCCTTCTCCTGTGTCCTCCGTTCTTCTGTCCCCTGCTCTCCTCCTCCTGTGTGCCCAGCTCTCCTCCTCCTCTGTTCTTCTGTCTCCTGCTCTCCTCCTTCTGTGTCCTCCATTCTTCTGTCCCCTGCTCTCCTCCTCCTCTGTTCTTCTGTCTCCCGCTCTCGTCCTCCTGTGTCCCCTCCTCTCCTCCTCCTGTGTCCTCCGTTCTTCTGTCCCTTGCTCTCCTCCTCCTGTTTCCCCTGTGTCCCCAGCTCTGCTCCTCCTCTGTCTCCCGTTCTCCTGTGTGCCCTGTTTTCCCGTGTCCCCAGCTCACCTCCTTCTCCTCTCACCATTGTCCTCCGCTCTCGTCTTCTCTTCAATGAGCGGCCAGGACCAAACACATGGCTACCGGGACACCGGGCGGCGGGCAGGAGACTGAGGAGGGGGCGGAGCCACCGCGCAAGTCCCTGGTCACCTGACCGGAGTCAGTCACCTGACCTGCAGGGAATAGGATGTGGCCGGACAGCTTCCAAAGGTAGCACTGTCCTGATTCTGTGCGGCGGCGTGTGCTGCGCCCGGCGCTGGCGCTGGGATCGCCGGGTGCAGAGCGCTGGAATCGTGCGGCGCAGAGGGCGGCTGACTACACGGGCGCCGGGCCCCCTATAGGTCCGGGCCCCGTCGCAGCCGCGACCCCTGCGACCGTGAATGTTACGCCACTGTCTATAACCACTATGTAGTAACAAAATAATATCACCATATTGATCATTATTAAAAGCCAAAAGTACTAGCACTAATATTATTACCAGTGACAGTTTTATATAGGAGCTGTGAAGATTGTACAATGTAAATAGTAAATCCAGTGATTTATTGATAACATGTTCAAGTGAAGTCATCCAATTTTGCTTTTCTTCTTCATTTGCCACAGACCATTGTGATTAGAGACGAGCAAACTTTTTAAGTTCGGAATCACTTAAGTTTGCCAAACGGCATATGTTTGTTGAATAGATCGCTGAACCATTCGTTGAACTTCCGAACCCCATTCAAATCAATGGGAGACAAAATCAAGTGACTAGACAACACCTTCAAAGGGGCCCAAAAGCATCCAAACAAAGGTCAAATCATTTTACAGTGTAGCCCCATTGTTTTGGCACAGTCATTATCTTTCTACACTATTATTTAGCAATCTTTAGCACCACTGTAACCATGTTTCTGGACCTGGTCACAAACCTCAATGATATTGACTGCTTACATACCCCCTCATTAAAGACAGACAGCCCACCCTCTCTGCCGAGATCTGTGATTGGTTGCCAGCATGGCAACCAAATTGATGTCATATTACTGTAAAAGTAAATAAATATTTCAAAGGCGGCCGTCACATGCTACATTATCGTGAGCGATATCGTTAGCGATCACGTGCACGCGCGATCGCTAACGATATCGCTCACATCGCTGGTGAGCTGTCACACAGACAGACTCACCAGCGATGTGGAGCAGCGAGGTCGCTGGTAACTATGGTACACATCGGGATACTAGGCGCCGCGCGGCGCTTAGTAGCCCGACGTTTACCATAGATACCATCTCCCAGCATAGGCTGTGCCGCTGGGAGATCGTTCATCGTGGTGTCACACACCACGATGAAGCAGAGTGAACAAGCGTTTATCGCTTGATATGAGCTCCGGCTCTCACATCTGCGATGTCACGATCAAGCGATTTTACATTGTAAAATCGCTTGATCGCACGTAGCGATGCACAAACGATATCGCTTAAGAGATCAAAAAGCAGATCGCTTAAACGATATCGTTCAAGATATTGCACCGTGTGACGGCCGCCAAAATAATTGTTGTGCGTTCCCCCCAATTTTAATAATAGCAAAGGTAAAGCAACCAGCAGTGGTCTACAGGCTGCAGCTTTCTACTGTACCCTAGCTGACAAAGAAACAAAGGGGGTACTTGAATGCATTTTTTATTACTTAGTTTTTTAAAGCTAAATACAAGGTTAAGAAAACTTTTAGAGCAACATGAAAGGAACTAAGGGTACAAGCTTACAATATATAGGGGGTGGGACATTATATAGCTGTTTGACTATCTGCAATCCTATCTATTTTCATATAACTAAAAATCAATCTGTACTTTACATCCATCTATCTATTTAACCACTTGAACAGCTGAAAAGTTGAGTAAACTTTAAATTCTTTAAAAATTATAAAATCTTCAAAAAATTAGCATGCTGCAGCTTCCCCAGAAGTGGCACCTCCATTGGATGCACCACTCCTGGCACTTTCCCCAGCTCTCTCAATGCCCAGGAAAACAGGCTAATGATATTTGGAGTTGATGTCAGCTGGGCAATGTCAGCTGGCAGCAAGGCCAGAGGTTAGTAATGTTGAGGCATCAATCAGATACCCGATATTACTAACCAAGTCAGTAAGGACAAAAATAAACACCCCACTAAATATTTTATTTGGAAAATAACCCCAAGACATGTTTTCACATTTTATAATTAAAATCCGTCTGTTTAAAGCCACCCATTCCACCAAACCACCCCAAAAATGATGCAAAAAATAATAAGAAAAAAAATGACAATAATGAAACCCAAATAAAAGCTGACATAATTCCAGAATATGGAGGAAAGATCAGTGACTGCATCCACCATATAATGAGGCAGCAGGCATGGCACAGCTCCTTGCATTGTGACTTCCCTAAGGTTGTCTCAGGTTACACAACGGGTATATCACACAGCTGAGAATCCAGCTGTTTGACCTAAAATAACCTCAGTGACATCAGCGCTCGTAACACTATCTGTCTTGTGAAACTTGCGATATTGCTCAAGATGTAGCAGTTATATCTCATAAGTATAAAGAGACAGTGCATGTGAGGAGCGGTGACATCAGGGAGTGCAGCTTAGTTCAAACTTGCGGGTTAGCCCCTGTGTGACCCCTCAAGTCTGAACTTCAATAATTTTTGTGGGGGCATCACTTGTAACACTCTCAAGCATGTCTGCTCTGACAGAATATGAGGGATGCTTTCTGTGAACACGACCCCGCCATTTTGTTGTAAAGACAGTGCCCATGGTACATTTTTTGATGCTTATTTGAATGATATTTTTACAATATGCATTAAAATGATTGTAAGTGTATGTCTATCCAAGAGGCAGCAAAGTCTGTGCGTGTTCAGAAGTGCTGTTCAAATGTGTTTTTTTCCCTTCCAGATTTGGTGCAGATTTGGGGGCAGATAAAAAAAATCTGAACCACTTGGACGTAGCCAATCAGCACTATAGTCTGCTCCTGGATGGTCTCGGGGGGGTCGCATGGGCTATTCCTTAAGGGGCATTTTAATCCACCACTGGCCCCCAACCACACCATCATGGCCATTGCTGGAGAAATGGACAGAGGAATTAGGGAATGACCACACTCCCTAGGAGCCACAGGAGGGACTTCGGCAATCCCAACAGGCCCTTTAGGATCTCTGGCACCTATGGGTTTCTCTGCACCTTGGTGGCTAATAAAGATCAGGCCTGGTTTCCATCAGATGCATCATCTTCTCCATGTCAGCCTCCTGCTGCCAGTCTTGGAATTTGTCCGCAGTGGCAACCCAACTTATGCCTACCACAAACCAACCCTTGCTGCTCTTCACCTTCTTGAAGGTGACCATCTCCCCAAAATACAGTTAGCAGAGTCATAAACATAGATGCTCACACAGCCAGCTGGACAAGATCACATAGCATCTGTTACCAGTCCCATCTTTGGCTAGGAACCCAAACACCCTCTTCTGGAAGAATGCTGTCTATCCTCAAGTCAGCAAAGTCTAAGAGAGCTCAGAAGTGCTGTGCCAAAGTGTATTTTTTTTCCTTGCAGATTTGCTGCAGATTTTGGGTACATAACGGGCTGCCCCCAACCCCCAGGTGCCTATTTGTACCTGGCCGGACACAAGAATATAGGGGAGCCCTTTTTTTTTATTATTTCATGAATTTGATGAAATAATAAAAAAAAAAATGCGTGGGGCTCCGCGCAATTTCTATGTCTAGCCAGGTACAGCTAAGCAGCTGGGGGCTGGAATCCGCAGAGCAAGGAGGCCCAAGCTTTCTGGGCACCCCCGCTGCAAATTGCAGCCCGCAGCCGCCCCAGAAGATGGCGCGTTCATTGATGCGCCATCCTCTGGCACTGAACCCCGCTCTTCCAGCGGCCCTGGTGGCGGTGGCACGCTGGGTAATAAAAGGGTTAATACCAGCTTTGTTATACAAGCTGGTATTAAGCCCGAGATTCTTAATGTCAGGCCAGGTTTGACCCGGCCACTAAGAATCTCCAATAAAGGGTTAAAAAAAAACACCACACAGAGAAAAATTATTTATTAAAAATAAAGACACAGACACCATTAGGGACTCCAACTTTATTACCACCACATATCCTTCCAAAGACCCAGGTCTTCTCTCTTCTTTCTTCTCTCTTCTGTCTTCTGTCTTCCTTCTTCTTCTTGTTGCAGCAGAGAGTTAACTGTGCTGTGACAGCGGGAGCCTATTAAACATGATTTAGCTATTATAGCAGATAGAGCCTGAAGCTTCCGAGATACATCTGCGATTTGTAAATCGCACATTACTCGCTATTACTCGCTTCCCCATTCATTAACATTGGACTCGCTAGACTCGCAACGAGTAGCGAGTCACGGGCTCGGACTCGCTAGAGTCAAGCGATTCCGAGTAATTTAGGACTCGCCCATCACTAGTCACAAATTGACTACTCTGCAGTCTCTATATTGAATGTTGTTAATTTCCTTTGAGACATTAAAGTTAATGTCAGTTTTTTCCTTGTTGCTGATGAAGTCTTTCATCAGGTGATGTGGTTAATTATCCTTCTCAAGAAATTGCATATTTAAACCCCTTTTCTCTTTATTTTCAAACTGCAAACTCACAAGAAAATAATAAAATTAAAAACTATGGTGCACAGTAAGAAAGGGAGGAAGGAAGACATAGGCTCTGTATACTATTCTCCCTCCTCACCTCTACCTTACAGCGGGGGATGGCACCCTAGTCAGCGATAGGGTGCCCCCACTCAATAGTGGCTTTCCCTACATATGTCCTGGACTGTGGAACAGTGCAAAGGTCTACACTACTGTCTCATAAAGAAAACCACCAAAGGTACATAGTAGTAGTTAACAAATGGGATGGCTGACCCTGGTTACTGACAAAAATTAGTTCATGTAACCCTAAATCGACACATAGATCAAAAAATGGTGTACTACTAAAATTTAACTTTCAATATCTTTGTTTAAAAACTGGATTGATATGTCCTTTCTGATACACAAACAGGGAAAAGGGGTATAACAATAGCCCTGTTCTCTCCCTATTTCCAACCTGCCTAAGGCTGTGGTCACACATAGAAATCCGTTTTTGGAAGTCCTTTTCATCACCAATCCGTTTATTATAGGGTGCTTTTTGAGCCTCCTGCACTCCTGAACGTTTTTGGACTTTTCATTAAAAAACGCATGCGCGAACGCATGCGCAAACGCAAGTGCGCATTTGCATGCGTTCGCGCATGCGTTTCCCATAGGGCCCCATGTTAAAAAAACGCATGAAAACGCATGCGTTTTTTAAATGATGCCAAAAACGTTGCATGCAACGTTTTTGACTCAAAAACGGACAGGGCAATGTTTGGAGCTCCATAGAAAAACGGACAGGGTGTTTATTACATCCAATCCGTTTTTCTGTCAGTTTTTGGACTTAGAAAAAAAAAAATGAGAAAACTGAAGCCAAAAACGGACTGAGGGCTTATGTGGAACCCCAGCCTAACAACGGTGTTTTCAACACCTAAAAAAATGTCTATGGTGTCCCCGTACCGCGACGCTTGGCCCTGGATGCCCTGATTTAATACCTATGGGCCAGTCAAAGAAAAACACACATCCATCCTCTGGGCTAGCAAAGAAAAAGCTGTGTTTCATCACATAGACTTTAAAAGACTATAAGGTCTATCCCTTATACTCTTTCAAATTCAAATGTGGTTAGAAAGAACTGTAGCTATAGTTTTTATTACCTCACAGTTTAGCGTGCACCGTTATCATTAGATATGTATCAATCAGTGTACCTGTTTCACATTCAAAATGGATTACAGGTGCTATATCAATAATACTCCCAAGACCAGGATTAATGCCAAAAAGATAGTCACAATTTAGGTGTAACTATAATTTATGATAGCATAAATGGCACTAATCCGTCAAAGTACCTGTCAAAAGAAATCTCAAACTTAGTTACACATGCCACATCAACAATATTCCTAGAACCCAGATCCTGGGCTTAAAAGACGTCAGCACTTTTGTACAAAGAAAAGCAGCAGGTCAATACTGATACACAACTACTGACAGAAAGGAGAGGGGATTACCTTTTGCCCTCATGGGGTCCCAGGGCTAATTATTGGTCCCTGCAGTCCCATTACTTCTGTCACTCCTGGTGAGCCCTACGATTTAGTCGGGGGAAACGCGTCCAGTGGAATGAATCAGGAATCAGATAAGCTTTTATGTTTGAAATGTATTAGTATTGACCTGCTGCTTTTCTCTGTCCTAGGTCTTCATGAGTATTGTAATTAAATGTTCACATAGGATCCCTCTCTAAAAAATGGGTTGATACCTCTATATTTGCATTTTGGTGTTGTACAGCGGGACATAGAAATGATTTACAATATTTGTACATAAGTGCAGACAGCTTTTGAGCACCGGGCATCCAGGGCCATCTGTCATGGTATGGGGCAACCATAGACATTTTTTAGGTGTTGAAAACTCCATTGTCAGGCAGGTTGGAATTAGGGAGAGAACAGCGCTATTGTTATACTCCTCTTCCCTTTCAAAAGTGTTGATGTGTGTGTGTATAGCTATGCCTATCCCTCCATCTTACTGTAGCTCTGGTCCTGAGACACACTAGATCAGCTGTTTTTAATTGCATTCTTAGGCTTATAACCCATTCCAGCAATTGAACACAGCCCACAGTGGTAGTATAGGACCCGGTATTATGAGAGCACTTTGGCGCAGATACCATGCTCTTCGCAGTGGCGCCAATGTTGAAGCTAAGACTCTCATTTCTTTATATCAGGTACAGTAATTACTGTGTTCCCCTTCTAGATACTGTACATTATAGCCCTGCTTTTCACTATTAATCATTAGTCTTAAAGCATTACACATAGTCTTATTGTAACTGCCCCGCGGTCCAGCGCCTCCGCCCTGCACCCTGCTCGTCCCTCTTCCCGTGCAGTTACCCTTCCTTCCCGGTTCCGGGGTCGGGGTTCCAGGTTACAGGTCGTCCGCAGGCGATCCCGGGGTTCCGGGGTGCTCCATCGCACACCTGCTGCTCAGACTGTCGCTCCCTGACTGCTGCCCTGCTCTGCTTCCCCTCAGTGTGTTCACTAGGGGGCGGGGCCGCTCTCTCTGCTACCTTTATAGGGCCAGCTGCCAATTAGGCTGCCCCGCCTCTCAGCCAGTCCCTGTAGGGCAGCAGGTATATAAAGTGTGCACTTGCTTCTGGACCTTGCCGGGGCAACTTCATTCATCCTGAAGTTGCCGGTCCTGGTCCTATTGTATGCTGTGATTCTGCAGTATTTAACATACATCTGTTTGTTCTTGTTGCAGTGTCGCTGTTCTGCCTTCGTGTTGCTCCGTGCTGCGTCACTACCTTTCCTCCGGACCGTCCTTGTGTGGTTTCCCTGGACTTCCCCGGACCGGACTCCGTGGTGCTCGCAATTCTCCGTACTGTTTCCGTGCAGCTCCTCTGCCGCTTATCCGGATCTCTCCGTGTTCCTGGATCTCCCTGCGTTCCTAGTTCCCCGTGCTCCTGGTGCTCTGTATTCACGGTTCTCGTTTCGTATTGTATTCCCGGGTGCTGTTTCATTACCACGTCGCCTGGGGTCGGTTGAACACTTGTGTCCGTAGCATTGGCCCCTTCGTGGCTGATCCCGGCGGTATCCCTGTATAGGGGTCAAGCGCTCCGGGGTCTCCCTCGCTGGGTCTCCAGTGTTGCGGCCTTGTGGCCCTCTCCAGGGGCGTGTAGTTCTGTGTTTTTGTTGTCTGTAATAAACCCGTTAACTCTACGGTACGTGTCTGCCTCTCTATCACCCGGTGTCAGCATCCGCTTTACGCGGTCCAGTGGGTCCACGTGTGTAGTCCGTCAGTGGGACGTGACAGAGTTTGCCCCGGCCATGGACCCCGCTGACGCTAGGTTTGATGCCCAGAGAGAGCTTGCCGGACTCCGCCAGAGTCATGACCAAATCGCGTCATTTGTCCAGTCCTTGGAGGCCCGTTTAGGGTCTCTCCCTGCCTCTGACCCCTCTCTCTCCTCCCAGGTGTTTCGTATCCACCAGGAATTGGACCACCAGAGGGAGATGCAGACCCGGTTGCTGTCCTTCATGTCCTCCGTTGACGACCGACTCATCAGCTTACAGAGAACGACAGACGCCTCGGGTTCCGTCTCCGCCTCATCCTCCGGACTCCCGGCTGGTGCTGCATCTTATCCACGGCTGTGCCAGCCTACCAGGTACTCCGGGGACCCTAAGGCTTGTCGGGGGTTTATTAACCAATGCCAACTCCATTTCCGGTTGTTACCCCACCAATTCCTGACGGATGAGGCAAGGGTGGCATTTCTGGCTTCTCACCTCGAGGGAGAGGCACTGGCATGGTTTAACCCCTTGCTTGAGAGAGAGGACCCCATTGTGTCGAACCTACAAGCCTTCCTGGATACGTTCCGTAGGACCTTTGACGAGCCCGGACGGGTAGCCTCCGCCACAGAGGCCCTCTTCACCCTACAGCAAGGTAACCTGTCTGTTGGTCAGTACGCTATCCGGTTTCGTACCCTAGCCTCCGAGCTCCGCTGGACGGATGAGCCCCTGATCGGTGTCTTCCGCCGGGGATTATCCAGTCGCATCAAGGACGAACTGGCTGTTCGGGATTTACCCAACTCCCTGGAGGAGCTCATTACCCTGGCTGTCCGGATCGATCGCCGCCTTCAAGAGCGGTCCAAGGAGCGGACACTGGAGAGGACTCAGGAGAGGCGATCTCCCCGTCTGGCTCCCACATTCCAGCGACCCCTTCTTCCTGCACCCTCGGCATCCCAAGCGGGCCACGAGTCCATGGAGGTTGATCGCACCCGTTTGAGTACCCAGACGAGAGAGGAGAGGATTACCCGGGGTCTGTGCCTTTACTGCGGAGGATCCGGTCACTTCTGTCGGCAGTGCCCCAAGCGGCCGGAAAACTCCTCCGTCTAGGTCAGGTAAGAGAGGCCAACCTAGGCGAGGGTGATTCCTCTCAACCTCTTACAATCTCTATCCAGGTGAAGGTCGGCAGTCTACGCCATTCGGAGATGGCATATCTGGATTCCGGGTCGGCTGGCAACTTCGTACAGCAGGAGACGGCCCAGCGCCTGGGTATACCCATCCATCCTCTACAGCATCCACGCACCATCACTGCCGTTGATGGAAGACCTCTACGGGATTCGGTAACAAGCATCACAGGTGAAGTGGAGATACAAGTGGGAGCTCTGCACACGGAGCGTCTCACCTTCTATGTTCTGCCGTCCCTTTCCCCTCCCTTCCTGCTGGGCTTGCCATGGCTTCGCGTACATGAACCCGTGCTGGATTGGCGAACCGGTGAAGTCTTGCGGTGGGGCCCGAATTGCCACAGTCGATGTCTTCGTCCCGTAAGCCCCGCTCGGATGCCTCCCTCTCCGGCAGCCTTACCCGGTCTGCCGTCAGCCTACTGGTCCTATGCGGACGTCTTCGACAAGAAAGAAGCCGAGACGTTACCTCCTCATAGGCCGTACGACTGTCCCATCGATCTGGTCCCCGGGGTCTCACTCCCCAAGGGGCGCATCTACCCGCTGAACCCGCCCGAGACCCAGGCCATGGCAGAATATATTAGGGATAACCTAGCACGAGGATTCATTCAGAAGTCTTCTTCACCCGCCGGAGCGGGTTTCTTCTTCGTAAAGAAGAAGGACGGGTCTCTCCGACCGTGTATCGATTACCGGGGACTCAACGCCATAACGGTGAAGAACAGGTACCCGCTGCCCCTGATTCCCGAGCTCTTCGATCGGCTGCGGGGATCTCGGATCTTCACCAAGCTGGATTTACGGGGTGCGTACAATCTCGTCCGAATCCGAGCAGGCGATGAATGGAAAACCGCCTTCAACACGCGTGATGGCCACTACGAATATAAGGTAATGCCATTCGGCTTGAGCAATGCCCCTGCTGTATTTCAAGAATTCGTAAACGATGTCTTCCGGGATCTTCTCTATGTATGTGTCGTGGTCTACCTAGACGATATCCTGGTTTTTTCCCCCGATCTGCCCACTCACAGGCGAGATGTCCGGCGAGTCCTACGCCGATTGCGGGAGAACCGACTGTACGCCAAATATGAGAAGTGTGTCTTCGAACAAACTTCCTTGCCCTTTCTAGGTTACATCGTCTCCGATACCGGACTCGAAATGGATCCAGAGAAGCTGTCCGCCGTCCTGAAGTGGCCCAGACCGGTGGGACTCAAGGCGATCCAAAGGTTCCTGGGCTTCGCCAATTACTATCGGCAGTTTATTCCTCGGTTCTCGGATGTAGTTAAACCACTCACCACATTAACCCGGAAGGGGACGCCCGCCAAGGCTTGGACCCCCGAGGCCGAGTCCGCCTTTTTAACGCTCAAGAATGCGTTTTCTTCTGCTCCTGCTCTCCACAGGCCCATGGCGGATAAGCAGTTCTTTCTGGAGGTGGACGCATCCTCCTCGGGAGCAGGAGCCGTTCTCACCCAGAAGACCTCCACGGGACGCATGGTGACGTGCGGTTTTTTCTCCAAAGCTTTTACCTCCTGTGAAAGGAATTACTCCATCGGGGACCGGGAGTTGCTGGCCATCAAGATGGCTCTGGAGGAATGGCGCCACCTCCTTGAGGGCGCAGTACACCCAGTGGTGATCTACACCGACCACAAGAATCTGGCTTATCTGCAGTCTGCTCAGAGGCTCAACCCCCGGCAGGCACGATGGTCGCTGTTCTTTGCTCGTTTTAACTTTCGTCTTCATTTCCGCCCGGCAGACAAGAATATCAAGGCAGACGCCTTGTCTCGGTCCTTTCACGTCGAAGACCAGGAGGAGGAGCCACGCCCCATCATCAGTCCATCCAGTCTCGGTATAGTAGCTCCTCTCCGACTGTCTCTTCCCCCACCAGGTAAAACACTGGTAGCCGAGGCGGATCGAGGACACGTCCTGACCTGGGGTCATTCTTCTAGAGTCGCAGGGCATGTGGGTATAACGAAGACCCTACAGTTGATAGGACGACACTACTGGTGGCCTCAGATGCGACAGGATGTTACGGACTTCGTTTCCGCATGTTCCTCTTGTGCACGTCACAAGACGCCCAAGCGACTGCCCGTCGGGCCTCTTCTCCCTCTACCGGTACCCTCTGAGCCCTGGAGGCACATCGCGATGGACTTCGTCACCGACCTCCCGGCCTCCTCCGGTAACACAGTGGTATGGGTAGTCGTGGACAGGTTTTCCAAAATGGCCCATTTCATACCATTGCCTGGCCTTCCCTCTGCACCCCGGTTAGCGGAGCTGTTCTTCCTTCATATCCTCCGCTTACATGGTCTGCCAGCCCATATCGTGTCCGATAGAGGCGTGCAATTCGTCTCCCGATTCTGGCGGTCGCTCTGCAAGAAACTCGATGTCACATTGGATTTCTCATCTGCTTATCATCCGCAATCCAATGGGCAGGTGGAACGAGTGAATCAGGTGCTGTCTGGCTACTTACGGCACTACATCAACGCCCATCATGACAACTGGGTCTCCCTGCTTCCCTGGGCAGAGTTCGCCTATAACAACCATGTCGGTGAGTCTTCGCATAACTCTCCTTTTTTCATAGTCTACGGACACCATCCAAGGATACCGACACCCGTGGCCATCTCAACCCCAAATCCTGCAGCGGAGCAGGTAGCACGTGACTTCCCCCGGATCTGGACCGAGACGCGGTCTGCCCTGGAAAAAGCATCTAGACGGATGAAAGACCATGCCGACAAACGACGTTTGGACGCCCCCCTGTTCCAGCCAGGGGATAAGGTATGGCTTTCTTCCAAGTATGTCCGTCTCAAGGTGCCGTCCTACAAATTGGGTCCTCGCTACATTGGTCCTTTTGACGTCATCCGGAGGATAAACGAGGTATGCTACCAGCTGAAATTGCCGCCTACTCTGCGTATCCATAATTCTTTCCACCGGTCTCTCCTCAAACCCTTAGTCCTCAACCGGTACTCCCAAGAGTCTGGAGCACGGCCCCCGCCGGTCTCGGCTTCGGACGTCTTCGAGGTCAGTGCCATCCTGGACATGAAGAAGAGGGGCCGTTCCACTTGGTACCTGGTTGACTGGAAGGGGTTCGGCCCTGAAGAACGGTCCTGGGAGCCGGAGGAGAACATCAATGCTCCTCGCCTCTTGCGCAGGTTTCATGCCGGCCTGGTTCCGGGGGGGCGTGGCGGGGGGAGTACTGTAACTGCCCCGCGGTCCAGCGCCTCCGCCCTGCACCCTGCTCGTCCCTCTTCCCGTGCAGTTACCCTTCCTTCCCGGTTCCGGGGTCGGGGTTCCAGGTTACAGGTCGTCCGCAGGCGATCCCGGGGTTCCGGGGTGCTCCATCGCACACCTGCTGCTCAGACTGTCGCTCCCTGACTGCTGCCCTGCTCTGCTTCCCCTCAGTGTGTTCACTAGGGGGCGGGGCCGCTCTCTCTGCTACCTTTATAGGGCCAGCTGCCAATTAGGCTGCCCCGCCTCTCAGCCAGTCCCTGTAGGGCAGCAGGTATATAAAGTGTGCACTTGCTTCTGGACCTTGCCGGGGCAACTTCATTCATCCTGAAGTTGCCGGTCCTGGTCCTATTGTATGCTGTGATTCTGCAGTATTTAACATACATCTGTTTGTTCTTGTTGCAGTGTCGCTGTTCTGCCTTCGTGTTGCTCCGTGCTGCGTCACTACCTTTCCTCCGGACCGTCCTTGTGTGGTTTCCCTGGACTTCCCCGGACCGGACTCCGTGGTGCTCGCAATTCTCCGTACTGTTTCCGTGCAGCTCCTCTGCCGCTTATCCGGATCTCTCCGTGTTCCTGGATCTCCCTGCGTTCCTAGTTCCCCGTGCTCCTGGTGCTCTGTATTCACGGTTCTCGTTTCGTATTGTATTCCCGGGTGCTGTTTCATTACCACGTCGCCTGGGGTCGGTTGAACACTTGTGTCCGTAGCATTGGCCCCTTCGTGGCTGATCCCGGCGGTATCCCTGTATAGGGGTCAAGCGCTCCGGGGTCTCCCTCGCTGGGTCTCCAGTGTTGCGGCCTTGTGGCCCTCTCCAGGGGCGTGTAGTTCTGTGTTTTTGTTGTCTGTAATAAACCCGTTAACTCTACGGTACGTGTCTGCCTCTCTATCACCCGGTGTCAGCATCCGCTTTACGCGGTCCAGTGGGTCCACGTGTGTAGTCCGTCAGTGGGACGTGACACTTATCAGAGTGTTGCAGCATTTTACTTCTTAATGTGTATAAGAAAGGACATATCGGTCCAGTTTTTAAACAAAGATATTAAAAGTTAAATTTTAGGAATACACCCTTTTTTGAGGAAAGGTTATTGATACATTCATATATGGGACAATAAGACATTACAGCACTTATCTTTTTTGCTGTTTCCGGGGTCAGACATTCCCTTGGTTACGCCCCAATTATCCTCCTCCACCCTTTAAATAGTCACATAACCCATCACTTGATGTTGTTGTTAGAGTCCATTCTCTGCCAGAACATCCTGCTGTGTGGTACTAGTGCTATGCTGCTGAAGCTTTCCTAGAGAGATCCTTACTCTGCCTTGGAGAGCTGCTACCTATTTCTATTTGATCTTATTGTGATTTCCATTGTCTGTCTTAAACAATTCCTGTGTTTTATTATTTTCAGTGGTGACACTAGTGCCTTTGCCTTTGCTGGCCAGTGTACTAGACAAGCTTACCTTAGGTGACAAACAGGGACTAGGCACATGATGGTGACAGGAGGTAGGAACTGATCAGGGTGTCAGGGCAGAAAGGGACAGACACATGCCACTGTCACGAGGTGTCCCCATTCCCTGCTCCTTACTGTTTAGGCCTTTCTTCCCCTTTTTTATCATCCC